>DWMZ01003381.1:0-12799 GCA_018249855.1 Eueides tales michaeli | reverse complement strand
ATATATATATATATATATATATATATATATATATATATATATATATATATATATATATATATATATATATATATATATATATATATATATATATATATATATATATATATATATATATGTATATGATAGTAAAATATCAAAACACAAAGCAGGACGATCAGTATATGTCGACTTACTAATTGTGTTAGCCAGTTGGAATGTGGAAAATATTAAGTTTACCACTGATTTATGTAATATAAAAATTGGCGTACCTGTATAGTTTCATCATATGAGTAGCTGCGACTGGTAGCCGCAGAGCTCATATCACTGGCGCTCGCACGTTTGCGGCGACCACATCTGTAACAATGTAACAATACGCTATTGCTATTAAATATTTTCCTAAGTAACATTAAGACCAAGTGGTAAGCACATTCATACCGTCCATGTACTATAAAATTGATAAAAAAAGAATAAAAAGATCACAAATAATAGTTTATAATAGATTTATTACTTACTACTTCTTAATAGTTTGGAATACTTTAATCCTTCTATTCATTTTTAAAAGTTTTATAAAGGAATAAGAGGATTATGTGATTATAATATAAGAATAAAACAGCAGGATTAAAATTTGTATATATTAAAATAAATTTATCTGTTATCGATTTAACTATATCTAATGTTTATAATAAAATAAATATATCAAATATGTATATCAGACGATTTAATGCCTAATGTGGTGCAAGGATACAAACGTGTGACTGTAAACGCGATTACGGTATGATCCCCACGCTAGACTTCACTTATCAGGGAAATATTTTGTATATATGTACTTTATAATTAAAAATGCTTAGCATTTCTTAATCAAATTAGGGCAGGTAACAAAGGCTTAATGACACTGAAAGCATAGTAAATATCATTAAGTTACTTCTGTGTAAGTCCATCTAAGTACAGTAAGCCTGTATGAATAAAAAATGTTCCAAATAAGAGTGTTCTTAATTTTAACAAGTGTGAATTAAAGCATAGCGCCAGATGCCAGTTCAAAGTTGCTGAAACTTGTCCAAGGGCTCATGAATAATTAAACTGAGGCGATAACTCACTCGCACTGCGGTCGTCGCAAGACACTTCGAGGAAACAGCGTTTTTATGGCTTAATTAGTTACATCTCGACACAACTGATGTTATTAACTTAACCAACCATTTTATTATCAGCAAATCAAGCATATGTAAGTCAGGTCACCTATAGGTAATGTACACATAAATCATATCATTTAAATTTTCGATCTACAACAAGTATGTATGTTTCAAAATACTACTTAGTCAAACAAATCCCTACTAATTAGTATTTTCTCATTTCACATTAAGGAAACATAAGTTATGTCATTATTGAATCATCAATATTTTTTCACTTTAGATGTCGTTAACAACATAAATGGGAATGTGAACGAAAATTTTATGATTATTATCATATATAAATATAGTAACCCTAATTAGTAAAATTGTCTGGTATACTTGAAGTGGCTCGGAGGTGAACCTAATTAAGAAAACTTAAGAGCCAAATAAAATCGGAAATCGGGATCGTTTATTTAAAGAAACAGTATAAAAAGCCCAGTTAAAAATAACCACTCCAGTATTTTTAGCTTCTTAGCTAGGGGAAAAATTGTGATGTAACAGTTTACGCCCTAGTAAATACTAAGACTGATAACAAACTCTGAAATATATATGTCTGGATCTTCTTTTATTTAATAAGAATTCACATGCAATAATGCAACCTAATTTTTATTTTTTTTTAATATAATAAATCATAACGTGACTTGTTATGGTTTTAAGAATTTGTAAACCAAAAAAGATGAGTGGTGCCTCAGTTGATCTTTACATAAGGGAAACACAATAAAGAACTGCAAATCTCTGAAAACTTAGAAACGTCGAAGGATTTCGTCCGAGAAGGCTTTAGAGGAGATCAAAGGCGGTGATAAAAAGTGTAGACCGACATCGATCCACGCGTTGTCATTCCCGTCACGGCTTGCAGCCTACTGCGCCATCTCCATGGCAACATGGTTTACAGACAAATTATTATAATAAGATTATATTTACAGATTTGTATAATTATTATAAACAATATTTATTTGTAGTAAAGAATATACCTTTCTTCAGGACAAATAGGTTATGGTTCCAAATTCTATAAGAACATCTTTTTTATTATCCAGCACTTATTATTTTTTCCCGCTGACAATATCAAATACTTAATAGGAAAAGGAAGAAAAAACAGTAAAAAAACATGCGACAATGAATTAATTATATTTTAAGGGTTAAATATATATTATGAATATAAAAATTCTCCAAGTAATCTCAATTACAAGCGTCAAGAACCTACTTATTAACCTTATGCTTGAGTGCTTTCTTGGTACAAAGCCCTACAAGAGTCGCCACAGTAGCGTATTTAACTCGTGTTACGTTCACACATGAAATAAATTAAAATGTTTTGACATTTATAAGCCGAGTTATTTTAGGTTGTAAATATTATATAACAATATCATCTTATTGTATTATGCAGGAGAAAAATATTTTATCATTGATAATATCATACTTATAAATTAGAAAACCGGTCAAGTCCGAGTCGGAATCACTAACCGCGGGTTCCATACCTATTCTATGGTTGTAGGTCAAGAGTCATGTGAACTCGTTTTGTATGAAATGAACTACTATTTTAAGCTTGTAATATTCTTTTATCTGTAATAAAAATAATAATTATCACTTCTTCATTTGTTACTACAAGTTATCAGTTCATGGTAAATTCTATAATTGTCGGATGACGAGAAATCTCTATAGGATCTGATTACGCAGCGAATAAATTTGCGAGTATATGAATATAATATGTATGCACTACAGATATAATTTTTTTCTAAGAAATATAAAATTTCCAAGTTCCCATTTTGTGCGAAATTTCATGACGTCGTCACATACGTCCTCTGAAAGTACCCTATAGGATTTGATTACAAAATGTAAAAATAACCACACATAAAAGCTCATATCTTTTGATTGTGCTAACTTAAAAAAATGGCTTTCCATATTCCAAAGAACCTGAATGTTTGATATTAATTTCAACTCGTTTACTTTGCACACTCTAGAAATAACTAGTCTTGACGTAATAGTATCTTTGATTTTTGCGATTATTACACATTTTAAATGAGACAATTTTAAATAAAATGATTTTAAACGGATTAATAGCGTGTATTGGTTTTAAACATTTTTGATAACCCGATGTTTCGAACACTTTACAGTAGTCCGTGGTCACGGGAAGACTCCGTTTAAAATTGTTTCATTTAAAATAGTCTTGACGTATTAGTTAGACCATGAATAACCTGTTTTAATTGTAAACAAAATTATTCCAATGTTTGCCGTAACACACTATTATTTTTTTTAATTGTTCTATAATGAAAAAAATGAATAAAAGCTTTTGAAAAACATTGTTTATATCTTACTTTACCGATTTAATTACTTATATTCCTATAAAATCATGTAAGCCTAAAGAACATACCTATAGTTACAATTTTTATTGCCTCTTAAATTAGCCATTTAGGTTGACTATAATAAATAAAAAATGATGATTTAATGTAGTTTTCTCACTATGGAACTAGTTTTCGTAAAGATACGTTGTGAATGCGCGCCCTATATCACCCTAGCATCTATAAATAACCCGGACGGAAGCACCGGCCTTCCTGCTTCAGCTTCTAGACACTTGTTTACCTTATTAGTGGTTTTAACTCTTCGTGTAATGTAATCAAGTTTATTTATAGCTTCATATTTATTTCATAGTCTATTTTACCCAAATTGTTACAAAAAACATTTTCAAATCTGTTTCAAAATTATTTATCCGGTTACTCAATTAAAAGACATGACTATAATACTGTTAGTAGTAAAGACATAATATTTATATATTATATATATTATATATATATATATATATATATATATATATATATATATATATATATATATATATATATATATATATATATATATATATATGTGTATTTATAATATATAATATATAATTTGAAATATTTTATAGTTTCAAATTATATATTTCATGTTTTCATCTCTTCGTTCTGGTGAACGATGTGTCTTAACACTAGGTTCCCAGGTTATTTTAACATTATTATAAACCCCTCACATAAAAAAAACTGGTGTTATATAAGTTCGATTTTTCTTGAATTATCAAAAGTCTTGTTCATCAGGGTGGTTCTGAGCTGTAGTTTAAGAGCTACAAGCGCTTTGCCATTATATAGTAGTGATTTTTAATATTATTAAATTTAAATATTTATTATGATATATATATAACGCGCTTTTAGTGGAACCTAGCGCGGTGCCTTATTTTACCAGAACGGCGAAATTTTATTATGTATATGCTGATAACTTATTATTTTCACGACTTAAATGTGTTTCTGTGGTCGTAATAATTTCATCAATTTCACTTGGTGTCACAATTCATACTTTGTGCAAACATTGATACTTACTTGTTTTTTTTTAATGATTATTCAATAAGTCGGAAAAGAGTTAATTTGGATCGTTATGTGAGACATATTCACATTTATAGTATTCAATTATTGTTTTTTTAAGGATTGTCTAGTATACAATTATTATTATTTTATTAAAGTTTATTAATTATTTATTGAGTACACAACATTTTAAAAATGTATGAACTGTAAAGGAGAATACTTGCTTAGTTTCAGATTTATGCATACGCATTTTTATTATCTGAAAATTTTGGTTGTGTATATATAATATCTTAGGTGCTGGAGATAACTCTTAACAACGGATACTGTGTTCTAACTAAACTAATTACGACTAATAATAAACTAGTAACGTGACTTAATTTAGCCGCCCTATAGTCTACCTCGTTAAATAATCCATTTATGAATCATATTTGAAGCACTTTTTTTTATTATTTTAACCAGCCTCCTCGCCAGAGATAATCTCGTTCAATTTATGCATATATAAACATAAATTATCATTATTGACCTGCTTGCTGTGTAAATGTTTTATACGGAGTCTAATACAATATGACTTCAGGGAAAATATAACAATTTTTAAGATTTTCATACATTATTTGCAGAACACCACTACCGTCCACACAAAAACTACCCACCGACGCGCATTTATTAGATATTAACGCACAGCTGTTCATAGAGAAGCCGGAGAAGGACATACATTCATTTATAGGTACTTGCACGCGGCTAGATGAAGAGGATACTGACTCGTTAGGTATAGAGAATACGTTGTGGAGCGGATGTGTGGTTGCTTCGGGACAGGCTACCGGCTTGGTTATTTATACAGGTACAGGTATATTTTAGCTTATATCATAGCTTATAAGCAAGGTAGGTTAAGGTAGCGTAGTGTTAAGACACTCCGTTCTCTGCTTTCTCTTTGAAGTTGTAATATTGTAATGAAATTCAACAACGTCTTCTTGCTAGTGCTATGATATAAAAATATTACATTAGATATGAATTCCTCTCAATGGAAATAGAACCCAGAACTGTCGTCCTGCCTTTGAACTTTGACTTGAAGTCAGTAGCGCTTCGAATGGGTCACAATAGAGGTAAATTCTTTTATTAAAAAAGGTACATCGTGGACGTCGTACAATTTTTTATTAAGCCTCGTTGAAAATAATCAAAATTGTAAATGTATGGGTGGGTCATCAATTGACATATTTGATAATTCTGGTGTTCTAATTTAGTTGCGAATCAAGTAATGTTTGATACGTAAATATTGAGGCTTATCGTGGCGCAAGCGCACAAGAGTGTGACTATAAACGCGACAGCTTGGGTTCGATCCTGGTCGAGGAAATTAAATAATTAATATTTTCATTTCTTCGCTGTGCTAACAAGGCAAAGCGCGGCGTTAAGTTCCGCCACTCCCTAAGCCTACCATAGGGGATGGGCAGGAAAGTAAAAAAAATAAATAAAAATGTAATAACTATGAGGAATGTCAAGAAAATATTATTTTTACTAAAATAGTACCTCAATACGTACACACCTATATTCTCGAACGTAATTTGCATATTAATGTGTTGCTTATTTAGACCGCGATCAAAACAAGGTTCCCGACCTTCATTTTATAGTGTCGTTGTTTATTTTAAGAGCAATGTAAGCTATTGACACTACCTTTGGGGCCATTTAAACATAATAATAAATTATGTTATATAAATTTGCTTGGATTTTTTTTAGTACAAAATGTCTTTTTTATTTCAATCATTTTGTAAATGAATTTAGTATTGTTTACTTTTTTTATAGAGCTAATTCATGCATATTTTTGGGAGAAAAGTGTCTGTACATGGAAGATATATTAAAAATTGTTATAGGTAAACTTTATTGACGTAATAAGGCCCAAAGTAGTGGTTTTTAAACTGTTTGTCAGAAAGGGCTAACCAGATTTAAATTCAGTTTTCATTATCATATTATTGCAACTTATCTTCAACATGTAGTTGATTTCTTTTATTTCATTCGGTAAATAATTAAAAAAGTAACGTCAAAAAATCTTTACATCGACAAAATTACGGTATTTTTTTTATTTTTTTATTTTAGATAAAATTTTTTATTTTTATATACTCTTAAAAGAAATAATGTTATCAGAAGAAGAAAGTAATTAAGATTAGTAAATAAAAATGTTGATCGTATGTTAATACATATTTCAATATCAATATGTATATGGAAAATAAAGGCATAAAGACAGTAGTAATATATAATGTACAACTTGGTTGTCTACTTTCAGTAACACTTTCCCATTTTAAGAAAATAATTTTGTATTATTGATAACTGACGCCTGTCGTGGCGCAGGGGAACAATCGTGTGACTGTAAACGCGACAGGTTGTGGGTTCGTTATCGACTCGAAGAAGTGAAATATTTCACACTTATAAAAGAAAAATACTAAATTTAAAAACGTATAAAAATTTGGACGAAGCAGGATTTGAACCTGCGCCTCTTAAAAACCGTTCAAGCGCTCTGATCACTAAGCCATCCGTCCTCACCAAGCTTCGTCCAAATTTTTATACGTTTTAAAATTTAGTATTTTTCTTTCCTAAGTGTGGAATAACACTTTAAAAATAGTAAAAATATTTATTAACAGCATTCTCTCTTGCCAAACGATAATTCTAATTATCTTTGGGTAGCGGAAATTTGTAGAAATCTCCCTACAGAGATGCTAGCAACATAAATAAGTTGTAACAAGCGTATAAAAATTTCGACGGAGCTTGGTGAGGACGGATGGCTTAGTGGTCAGAGCGCTTGGGCGATTTTCAAGAGGCGCAGGTTCAAATCCTGCTTCGTCCAAATTTTTATACGTTTTTAAATTTACTATTTTTCTTAACTAAATGTGGAATAACACTTTAAAAATAGTAAAAATATTTAATAAACAGCATTCTCTCTTGCCAAACGATAATTCTAATTATGTTTGGGTAGCGGAAATTTGTAAAAATCTCCCTACAGAGATGATAGCAACATAAATAAGTGAAATATTTAATATTTTTATTTATTTGCTCTGGTAACAAAGCAAAGCGCGTTGTTGAGTTCCGCCATTTGTACACAATGCCTCAAAGTGGACGGAAAGTGGAGAACGGAACGGAATATCTTAACACTGGGCTCCCAAGTTCCCTTTGCCTACCCTGCCATGTGCGTGATACTAAAAAATACTTTTTTAATTTTTTTGTTCTTGTTTCAGGTAGTGAAACACGCAGTGTAATGAACAATGCCACACCACGATCTAAAATCGGACGCTTAGACTTACGAGTCAACGATTTCACCAAAGTATTATTTGTAGCGACAATGTTTATATCGCTCCTTCTGATTGTGTTGAAGGGCTTTGACGGCCCTTGGTACGGGTTCCTATTCAGATTCGTGCTGTTGTTCTCTTACATTATACCAATTAGGTAAGTGTTCTTTTGTTGGTTTTTGTTTTGTTTTTAATCCACTTGCATATGTAATATTTTAGTGTAATCAAGAAATCTTAAAATTCTGAAAAAATATTATTTCAAAATGAAAATCAGGGAAATATCACCGTAGATAAAGATAAAAAAGATCTAAATGAATAAAAATGAAATTAAAAATAATAAACCAAATCATATACCGACATATCCTTTAATTCTCAGCCTCATACTTTATCATTTTAATTTCATTAATAGTTTAATTTAACTGTTTTACAGCTAACATATTAAAATTGAGTACGCCAATGAGCTTTACGTTCTGATTGCAATTTTTGTCCCATAAGTTTTTATGGGACAAAAAAAATAACTGAAAGAATATTAAATAATACTTCATTCTCAAATATTAAATATTGTTTCTTCATGTAATACAATAATTTTGTACTAAACAGCTTACGAGTAAACTTGGACATGGGCAAAGCATTCTATTCCTGGACAATACAAAGAGACAAGAAGATAGAAGGCACTGTGATGAGATCCACAACGATTCCTGAGGAATTAGGCAGAATTCAGTATTTACTCGCAGATAAAACTGGAACGTTGACTAAGAATGAAATGGTCTTCCAGAAACTGCATCTTGGGAACGCATTATTTGATAAGAATAACTTTTATGAGGTACGAAATTTGAATATAAATCTGTTTTTAATCGTGTGTATCATTTTGTAATATAAGCATGACATAATCAATCAATCCGATATTTTGTATTTAAGAAATGCATAACCCGAGTATGTAAGTTAATTTTAAATTATTAAAACTTTTTTATTTTTTCCTTTCCACTCTACTGTAAATACAATTGCTGTTAATACACACAAAAAAGTATATTTGATAATAATCGAGAGTAACATTTCACATCTCTAGCAATCAAAAAAGTAAATATTTTTTCTATTTTACCAGATAGAAGCTCTCCTGACACAATATATCACAAACGACGCGCCCTCGCTCCCGACGTCCCCAGTGACCGACACCACGGTGCTGGCGCCGACGCCGCGCCAGGTGTGGCACGCCGTGCTGGCGCTCGCGCTGTGCCACAATGTCACGCCCTCCTATGACACAGACGACCAGCGCGCTGATGAGGCACAGTCCGGTTAGTATGTGATAATGATTACTATTTAGAAGCCATGTCACATGTTTAAACTCCGCCTTCTATCCAATTAAATGAAATTGTTTGTCAATTGGCGGAACTCAACGTTAGGCTTTGTATATCGGTTATCTTTGTTAGTGAAAATGTTCTTTGATTTAATCCCTGTGATAAATATTGTATCTACATTCATCACATATTCAATTGCCATTTTATTCTTTTTTGCATTATGTTAATTTTTATATTATTTATTTATATTTAGATTCACGCTGTATCCCGCATATGGCAGGGTAGGCAGAGGGACCTTGTCAACCCAGTGTTAAGACACTCCTTTTCGTTCCCCACTTTCCGCCGAATTAAAGGCTTTACGTGTTGAGTGGTGGAACTCAACGCCGCGTTTTGCCACATTTACCAGAGCTTAGAAATTAATATATTTAATTTGAAAACATTAAATATTTGAATCCACAACCTGTTTACAGTTTACGTATTTGTTCCCATACGCACCAAGCATCAATTTTTTTGTGGAATATTTAATTTTGTCTTAAATATTATTATGATATTGCTTTCATGTTTTATTTATGTAATAGAATAAATAGCATTGCAAATAAACTTGACAATACTCTACTGTGAATGATAAAATTTCGTTATATTAATATTAAAATATTTAACGTAGTGTGATTTAAATAAATGTCTTAATAAAAACAATGAAATAAAAACGTCGAAACCTAATCACCCGTCGAGTTATAAGTTAATTAAATTTAAACTGTCTCTGGTCGTGTAACTGTCTGTGACATCACTCTACTCTAATCGAGAAGGCCGTTCATAGGGACTATATGATATTTATATAAGACTAGCGACACATCCACGACTTCACTCGCCTTATGACACTACTAAATTATATCAAAATTATGCAAAAAATATATAATTTGTAGCTTCTTTCTTATATGAATTATAGCATTGTAAAGTTTACTCGATTTGCGTGAAAGTGGAACAAACTATTATATACAACCATACATACTTTTCGTACAATATTAATGAAAAGAGGGTTACCTTTTTTTTTAGGTAGTTATCTATCGCGTTCATGATTTTAAATAAAATATTACAAATAGTTATTAAGTTATGTCGTGGCGTACACGCGACGGATTATAGTTTAGATCCTCACCCAAGGATTTTTTTAATATTTAAATTTTTTTCGCTCAAAACGCAGCGTTGAGTTCCGCCACACGCAATTCGGTGTAACTGGAGAACCGAAAGGGCTGTCTTAAAACTAGATTCCTAAGTGTTATGACACTTCGTTCCGTTCCTCACTTTCGGCCGAATCTTAGGCATTGCGTGTTGAGTGGCGAAACTCATACATTATTACAAGAGCGAAGAAATAAAAACCAGATCATAATTAAGAAATGAAAACATTAAATATTTAAGTTGAAAATATTAAATATTATACTGCCTCGAGTGGAGATCGAACCCACAAACTGGGGGTTCGATCTCCACTCGAAGGGTTTGAGAGCGGGGGGCGGAGTAAATAATAATAAAATAAATATTCCAGATATGGGCAGCTCGGTGATGTCAGAGAGCTGTGGGGGTGCGGTGCCTCAACAGCAGCTGTGCGACTACCAGGCCTCCAGCCCGGACGAGGTGGCTCTCGTTAAGTGGACTGATATGGTAAATAATATTTTTAGAGACATATAAAAAATTAATATAGCGGTTTTTGAAACCACACCATGTGATATTAGAATTTAATCAATTAAGATATACAATCTTCTCGAGCTACATTGACATTCTTATATGTTAAGTATGTTTTTATTTTATTGTTGTTGATAGTACGATTTCCAATTAAAATCCTGTATCCTGTTAACATAATATAAGTAGTTTAACTTCTTTGAATTTACTGATTTTAAAAACATATAAAAAATTTAGTCTCTTTGACATAAATAAGTTGTAACAAACGTATAAGAATTTCTATGTAGTTGATGACAACGTTAGCGTTAGGCGCGGGTTCAAATCCCGCTACGTTCAATGTTTATTACGTTCTTAAAATTAGTATTTTTCTTTTCTAATTGTGGAATAACATTTAATAAATTATACACTAAGCACTAATGTATTTTTTTTTATAAATTCATTTAATTCTATAGCTGTAAACATCAAAATAAATAATATTATTTTCAATTTCTCTACAGATGGGTGTGTCGCTATACCGACGCGACTTGCACAGTATATCGCTGAAACTCCGCGCCGCCAATGAAATAATGTCATTTAATATACTGCAAATATTCCCTTTCACCAGCGAAAGTAAGATGATGGGCATCATTGTACAGGTTTGTTGTGTGTGAAAGAACTAATATATCAGATAGTGCCAATTGATGAAATGAAATAATTATGTGTTAATTGTAATTTCTTCTCTCTGGTAACAATGCAAAGCGCAACGTTGAATTCCGCCGCTCAATATACTATGCTTCAAAGTTCGTTCATGTTAATACTAGGTTAGCAAATGTCTATATGTCTAATAGTGATAAAAAAAAACTCATTTAGAACACACCTTAGTTTTTCTTAGTAAAGATGAAAAATAATATATTTTTTTTGATTGGTATTCATTATATATATAAATTATATTGTAATTAATATATACGATAAGAAAATGAGATATAATAATAAGACAAAAAAGTGTACGTTTCTAATGTCTATAGTAGGTTATATTATATATAACAAGGCGTGGTACTGAATGAAACGCCACATAATAATAATATTTAATTAAAGGAAGAAAACTCCCAACAAATCACGTACTACGTGAAAGGCGCGGACGTGGCGCTGTCCAAGCTGTTCGACGCGGCGTGGCTCGACACGGAGTGCACGAGGCTGGCGGCGGAGGGGCTGCGCACGCTGGTGGTGGCCAAGCGGAACCTCACCAAGGACGAGTATCTGGAATTTGAGGTTTGTGTGTGTGTGTGTATATGTGTGTGTGTAACTAGCGAGTAGCTGGCGGCTTTGTCTGTTCAAATTATATTTTAGTTACTTTACGATTCTTTCAATATACATACTTATTTTTCTCTCAGTATACGTATAGCAAATGATGTAAATCATCATTGATAGAAAAGTTTTAGATGATTGAAAAAAAAAAATATTCAGTGAATTTCACGAGAGTCTGAAAAAGATTAAAAAGTTTATTATATCAGTTAATTTTTTTAGTGTGAACAAAGGCACAGACAAACTGATATTTTTTTAATATATTGTTGATTGGTTGATTCGTTATTAACGGCCATCAAAATCAGTTACGATTTTATTATAGGTATAGAAGTACAAATATGAAATTATTTATATATTCTTTTTGTAGAGAGTAGAGATTTGACTGTAAACTCGATGGTTGTGGTTTTGATACCCACTCGTAAAAAAAAATCTTTTTTATTTTGCCACTTGCATATTTGTCAGTGCCAGTAAATGTGAAAGAATGAAGTACCTTGGCGCTAAGGCGGATTCACGCTGTATTCCACATATGTCAGGGTAGGCAGAGGTAACTTGGGAACCTAGTCTTAAGACCATTCCATTCCACTCGCGTTCCCCACTTTCCGCCGATTTAGAGAAGAAATTAAACATTAAATAATTAAATTAAAAATATGAAATATTTAATTTACTCGAGCCGACAACCTGTCACCACAGGCCTCTCAATAAATGAAATAATAAATGACAATTGCAGAGCGAGTACAAGGAGGCGCGGCTGAGCGGGCGCGCGGCGGCGTGCGCGGCGCGGCTGGCGCGCGGGCTGGCGCTGCTCGCGC
>DWMZ01003380.1:0-12800 GCA_018249855.1 Eueides tales michaeli | reverse complement strand
ATTAAAAAACGGTGTATTGAATCAGAATTTGGCGTATTTTGAGCTGTGGCTCAGAATATTTTTAAAAACTCAGCTTCACGCTGTATCCCGCACATGGCAGGGTAGGCAGAGGGAACTTGGGAACCTAATGTTAGGACACTTCGTTCCAAAAAATATTAAAAATTAAAAATTCACTCCTTCGAGTAGGGATCGAACCCAGAACCTGTCGATTACAGTCACGCGCTTGTGGCACTGCGCCACGACATGCCTCAATAGGCTAAAAGGTAAGTACAAGGGCTGTCGGTGAACAGGAGCACAAGCGTGCGACTGTAAATCCTCAAAGAAATATTCAAGAATTTTTTTACAACCCCAAAGGAGCTATTGATAATGGAACAATGAAATATTTATAATAATATGTATTATTAATACCTTGATATATGAATTAATTAATAAACAGAAATAAGTTTAAGTTAGAACGCAGCGTTAAGTCCCGCCATTGAACACTCAATATCTCGAAAATTGGACAATGCGTCGTAATAATTTAAATATGAACTTCATTGTTCCAAAACACGGCAATAATAATAAATAATACTTCACACTCAGTTTCACACTGTTTCCCGCATATAACAGGATTACAAAAGGAACATGGGAACCTAGTGTTAAGTACACTTTATTCCTAATTGAACACTTCCGTATCTCACTTTCCGCAGAATCGTCGACATAATAATAATAATAAAAATATTGTTTTCATCTTATACCTTTAATATCAAGAAATAATTCGTAAAACGAAGTACCTATACAAATTTTCCTAAAGCCGCTCGGGATTGTAGTAAACAACGATACAATTTCTTTACCTCGCTCGATTGAAATACTGAAAAGTCATCGACGCGACGGGATTTCATATTGAGTTGTTAGTTCAAAGTTTTTTTCAAACATTTCAAATTACACTTCAGAAAGCTCCAGGATTAGAATCCCATTGATCCGGCGTGATCACCTTACTGTACCCCTCGTGGAGGCAATTGATATCGAAAACAGTGAATGTACCAGCATATTTCAAGGCGGCTTTTGAAATACTATCCTTATTGCACAATGCCAAAGATTCTTGGATAGTATGACTCAGCGATTCATATATATTTTTTTCAGTTATACACTGTATCACGAACATGGCAGGGTAGGCAAAGGGAACTTGGGAACCTAGTGTTAAGAGAATCCGTTCCGTTCCCCACTTCTTGGCGAATTTGAGGCTTTGCGCATTGAGAGGCGGAACTCAACGCCGCGCTCTACCTTGTTACGAAAGATAAGAAATGAAAATATTAGATATTTCTTATATATCGATCCCAAAACCTTTACGCCATGAGCGGGTTACAGTGTGAAGCTAAAGAAAAAGGGGAAAAAGGTAAATATGCTCCTTCATATTTATCTGTAATATGCCAAAGCGTGTATGCTATAGCAACATTGGTCTTTGATAGCCAGCCATATTTGTAACTAAATTGTATCAAAGACGGACTATTATTTCCTTTGAGGTAATTGCTATATAGAGCTGAAGCACTGAAGGCGATTGAGTGCATTGTAAAGGGGTCCTTACTTTATATTAAACCCCAACAAGCTTTAGTAGTAGTATATTTCATAGTTGTTATATATCCATCAATTCCATGAAATATGTAGAATTATAAGAATGGTTTTCTTTACACCATTTAAGTACGAAAGATAACAATAGATATTGAATCCAAAAACACGCTTTACAGAACTAAATGCTACAAGCGTCATAGATAGTGCTCTGAGGTATGAGGTATACAAACCCCAACTCGATTAGTTCATCAGATCAGCTCGATTATACCATGTTATTGTATAGACACTTAAACTACTGCCAACATTCATGATGATACAAATATTAAATATGGATTAAATTTAGTTTCTTTTATTTTATTACATTTTTACAAGTCAATCTAAGAAAAGCATAGTAGAAGGAACATAAAAGAAAAACGATCGGTTGCGCCTGGCGACTGGTAACGCAATAGTTGCGGATTTGATCTCGAGGGCCATTCCCTCTTAATATTTTCATTTCCTCGCTCTGTTGACAACTTAAACCAACATTAAGTTTCACTAATCAATACACAATGCCTAAAAAATTGGCAGTAATTGAAGTAATGGAAACAGTGTCTCAAAATTAGGTTCCCGGGTTCCCTTTACTTACTCTGCTATATCTTTTAGCTTCACGCTGCACCGCATGGGTATAGAATATATTTAAAAATAAATAAATCGCCGAATTCGCAGTCATCACTGAGGCACGTTTACCAGGAATTCGTTAAGGTAGAAATATTTGAGTTCGATACAAAACGACCAAAGCGGGGAACTAAACGTCTAGACTGTTATATCTATATATTTGAAATAAAGAAGTACTATTGTTATACTCACTTGTGCCTCGACAGAAGTTAAAAGAAGCCTTTAACTAAATTTTATTCTTCAAATTAATTGTAGTGACAGTTTTTACACATCAGAAAAAAAATTATGATTCCAAGGAAATGAATAGTGGACTGGGACGAGGCAAAAGAGGTATGCAGATACCGTATAGTTTGGCGCTCCGTTCTCCATGCTTACCACATAGGCATACTACAGATATAAAAAATGAGTTTTACTAAATATTTGATACAAAGACTTTAAATTCAAAATATTATTATAATTCTTTAGAAAAAAAATGCTGAAACGTGAGCTAATCTATCAATGCGTTGTAGAATAGGATAACACAATTTTTGAGAGATATTGATTTAAATCAATCTGATCTTAAAGATTTGTATTTGAAATTTAATTTTATTTATTTAATTTATTCATTTATATTAAAAACACAAATTTTAAATACACGTTAAAAAAACAGACACCTTTTAAGAGATTATCCTAACGAAATTTACTAATTTATTTAAATATTTTACCAGCTTTTACCTGCGAACCACTAATTTAAATTGACACGATAGAACGCCTCGATAAAAACACTCTCACAAAAACGATCTTATCAGTAATTCCCGAGATTTACGCGTCCAACCAAACAAATATTGTATCTTTGTAGTATTAGTATTTCATTATACGTTTGTTAGGAATTATGGTCAATCGGATCGTTATTCAAAGTGAGTTTCAATAGTAGTCAGCCCCCAGGCGTCATTTCCGAGAACGATGCAGGTAGAGTGTTTATTTGTTCCCTTCGCGTTGTTGAATGGTCCAAGATATGAAATCTTTAAGATTATTTAAACTAAAATAAGTATTTTTACTTTATTAATTTTGTGGCTATCACCACGAACTGAATCGATATCTAGATCGCTTATCTTTTTTGTATGCCATATATAGTAGGGTAGGCAGAGGAAACCTAGAGGTAAGGCTTTTTTCCACATACTGTGTGTAGAGTGGGTAGAGTGGGCTTAATGCGGCGTTTAATATTATATTGTTAGTAAAGCGAAGAAACGAAAATGATTCATTCCCTAAAGTGGGAATCGAACATACAACTATCGCGATTGCAATAACTGTGTCGCTACGCTATAAGGATCTCGAGTTATTATCAAGAAAATTTAAATTTCCACGTCCATTTTGCTAAACTAGCATCACTAACCAAATTATTATATGCTTGTTACAACTTATTTATATTGCGATCTCTATGTAGAGATATTTGATTAACCATTACTGATATTTGAGTATAGTAAGAACTGACAATGTTGTCCACCAGCCATTATATATCCATGTCACAAAATGAGAGAGAACTTTGGAAAAAAGAAAGTCAGTAATACTGCCTGTCTATTACTCTGTCAGGGATTTCTAAACTGATTGTAATTAATTTTGACGCGGGCCAAGCTGGGACATCAGGGTGTGACAAAGACTATGTTTTATGTCAGTAAATTACGGTTTTTTCTGCGGAAGACGTATTTTTAATTATCCTTTGCCGAATTTTAGTTTTATTAAAGCCAATTCTGTTATTTTACAGTGATTTTATCCGTAATTTTTCAGATTCACATTTTTCCTGCTAGTAGCTGGGTAGGCAGAACGAATCTAGAGTTAGCGTGTCTAGTGTTGTGTGATTAATATTTTCATTACGACGCTCTGGTAAAGAGACAAAGCGCGGCGTTGAATTACGCCACGCAACGTGACTCTAAAATTCGTCGCAAAGTGGGAACTAAGAGGCACGAAGTTCCCAGGTTTACTCTAATTATGCTGCCATTGCATATCTAATTGAACTTATAAGTTAAAAATGAAAAAAAAACTATGAAATTGACATGAGCACAAGTTAAAATTATTTGTAGTAAAAGAATAAAACAAAAATTGTTTTGTAGAAATCAAAACCGTTAACAAACGTGACAATAATTTTAAATGCTTAATAGTTGTAAGAGCGGCTTTTGTTTTACAAAAGCCGCCATAATAAAGCCTTTGTTGTAACAATATTTTTAAACAACGGTATCCTAGTTTCATTCACCGCAGGTTTGATGTTACCTGTAACAAAAAAAAGTATATTATATTAGCAAATGTTGTAAAAGCGCTAAAAATAAAAAATATATATATTTCAATTGCACAACTAATCGCCGGATTAATTTCTAGTATTACACATTTTGGAAGACGAAGTCCATGGCTACGTACACCCGTCATCAGGGACTACTAAAACAGTATCAGAAAATAATTAAAAAAATTGCGAAGAAAACAATGTTGAATGATGATGAAAGACTCA
This sequence comes from Eueides tales michaeli, assembly GCA_018249855.1. NCBI lineage: Eukaryota > Metazoa > Arthropoda > Insecta > Lepidoptera > Nymphalidae > Eueides > Eueides tales. Next base: position 8,122 of record DWMZ01003380.1, on the reverse strand, counting down.
CGACCTCTAAACTGATTGTAATTGACGCAATCAATAAAAGGGGTGTTTACAAGTTTGACTTGCTTGATTGTTTGTTTCTCTCCTCATCTTTTAAATATCCTCTAACTCTAAGAAACAAACACTTTTTTACTCGTACAATGCACACACGGGCCTGCACGTACCATCCCATAGGTGATTCATCGAGAAACGGTAAAAAGGCACCGCCCATCTAAAATATTACTTTACCTATAACTTGAGTTCATAGACGATATTAAGTTTTCATTTAAATTGTTTCTAGTGGGTTAAGATGTTTGAATGTACGACTAAGCTGGGCCAGTGGAGGCAATGAATAATTTCCATGTTCACTACAATAAGACAATATGCGGCGTTCAGCTCAGTTAGTCAACTATGTTTTATTTCAAATAACTTTTTGTTAGATATATACATCTGCGCTGATGAGTACATGTAGGATTAATCATGCTTCTCAATATTAAAAAGAAATAAAAAATAGTCTTACTTAGTTCTCGCTTCAATCTTATTGGTTTTATATATATATATATATATATATATATATATATATATATATATATATATATATATATATATATATATATATATATAAATATATATATATAACGCGTAAGTTCTTACTATTCTTTCATTTGACAGTAAATTAAAAATATACTCCTTTGAGCATAATTAAAACAATCGCCGAGTCATTTTCAACAAGCTCTATTACCAACTAAATCCGGTGATAGTTTTTAAACGACCTCAGTCAGTTAAAACTTACAAAATGAATTTAAATGTAAATTTATACCACAAGAACTTGTTTAAGAAGAACATTTGAAAGAAAAAGAAAGACTAAAAGAGTGGAAACTGAACCATTTAGATCGTGAAAGGAAGATTCTTTCAATAAAAAAGAAAAAGAGTTTTTAGTTTGAAAGGAATTAAGAAGAAAATAATCCGGTGGATTACAAGATTGCAAATGCTTTCATCTTAATTAAAGTCTATGAAAATAATATTTATTTTAGCTTCACGCTGTATCCCGCACATGGCAGAGAAGGCAGAAGGAACCTAGGAAACTGGTGTTAAGATACTCTGTTGAGGCATTAATTGCGTGTTGAATGGCGGAACTCAACGTCACACTTTTACTTGCTATAGAAGCGAAGAAATAACAATTTAAATTATTTTATTTTATCTAGTAGGGGTCGAACCCACAACCTGTAGCCTTAACAGTCATACGCCTGCACCCCTGAGTCACGCCAGGTCTCATGAAGATAATAATTAAAAAATATATAACACGCTCTATCCCGCATATGGAAACACGCATGAGGTTTATAATCAAAAGCCCCTATGGTAAGCACTGTATTGGACACAGCGTGAAACTATAAAACAAACTTTAATTCACTTAGGAATATTCCAAATCAAATCTGTCGATCCTCTTGACCGCAACTATCAAAGTGGCATCCACATCAAAGTCACTCAAATATTGGAAGTTCTATAAAGAGTAACGTTAAAAAGCTTTTTTGATCGTCAACTAAAAGCTTGCAAAGTGTAAACCAAGCCAATATGTGTTTTGTAAAATATATTTGGATCTTTTCTATACAATTTTCCGAAAAAAAAAGAGGAGAAAATGAAAAGTTATTGCATTTAGAATTGCGGAACCCAGTGTTACGAACGCGTATTTTGAATACTCATCAACGGAAACGGATGCGGATGCGAATCGTACGGATGCGGTTGTAACTTTAAAAAACTTCTTACCCTTTGGACACTTTTGCCTTCTTTATAAACATCCCTTGACTCGACATACTTATATATAAACAGAATGCTACACTATATTTCAATAAAAATATGCAAAAATAAATATTAACGCAAAACAATCGTAAATTACAATTACATGAGATATATTAGAGAAAACTGTAAACGTTTCCTCAATTTGGATTTGAACCCACGCTCCTTACGTTCACAGACATACAATCTATAGATAGGTAAATGGCATGAAGATTTTTTAAACTGTTAAACAAAAATAATGAACATGGCGAATCAATTACCGCTGACATATTTCATACATGCTCAGATAAATAATGACATATTCGATAAACATTTCATACGGTTATTAATTTTAATTATGGAGTTGAGGCCTGTCGTGGCGCAGCGGCACAAGCGTGTGGCTGTAACCGACAGGTTCTGGGTTCGATACTCAGTTGAGGATATGAAATATTTAATATTTTCAATTTAAATATTTAATATTTCATTTCTTCGCTCTCGTAATAACGCAAAGCACGGCGTTGAGTTCCGCAATGCCTCAAATTCGGCGGAAAGTGGGCAACGGAAGTGGAACGGAGTGTATTAACACTAGGTTCCCGGGTTCCCTCTGCCTACCATTGTGCGGGATACAGCGTGTAGCTATACGAAAAAAAGTGTTTTTTATTATTATTTTATGTTATTTTTACAAAGGGACATTATTTCAGATGCGTGCTTTGAAATAATCCGGATATTCACTTTTCGTGCGTGTTTAAAAATATTTCGTGTTGGATCATGTATAATTCTGCGTTAGGTCTAGATCAGCAAAAGCATTTTCAGTATACCAAACTAATTGCTTAGAGGCCCTGCTGGAGCAAAGTTACGGACATGCGGCCGCAGCGTTGCATGTTGATTGGCGAAACTTAACGCCGAGATTTCTCTCGTTACCAGAATGAATTAAAATATTAATTATGTCATTTACGGTGTTTACAGATGCACGTTTATGCCCCTGCACCACGAGAATCCTTAGGCAGAAGATTGTATTTTTGTTAATCAGTAATTTAGATAATTATAGCGTCCTTAGTCTATAGTGTTCACAAAGGAATGCGCACTTCAATGTGGGTCCTAAACTAACATAGAGTATCGGGATTCAATATATCCACCGATAGTTGCTCAAAGCTTTCGACCTCCGATCGAGGAGATAGCGTATTTGTTTTAGGTAGCTCTTGAACTACGTTTCAATAATCTTTTTCCTAGAATTGGTTAGAATGAGGAAAATTTTTATAAAGTAAATTATTTAGAAATTTATTTTAAATGTAAGTTTTTCTTAGCTTCAGCTTCTTGTATTCCATATATAGCAGGATAAGCAGAGGGAACCTAGTGACAAGATATTCTGTTCCCATTAAAACACTGCTGTTCCCAAATTTCCACTTTCTTCACTTTCCAATTCTCAAAGCATTACGTTTTGCGTGACGTAACTCATCGCTGCTTTTGCCTCGTTATTAAAGTGAAGAAATCCAAATACTAAATATTTAATTTCCTCAACCCATAGACTGTCACGTTACAGAAGCAAATTCCCGCTAGGCCTCTTAGAAGATGTTTAAACTATACAAAATGAAATAAACTAGGTAGGTAGGTAGGTAAAATAATGAATTTCACCCTCATTACTTTACTAACTTGGCTTTTGAAATAAATACAATATAACGTAAAATATTTTACTAATGGCACGCATATTGTGTTGTATATAATTCTGACACTATTCTTTAATTTCTTTGTCAATTTAAAGCTGGCTGATGAAATATAAAACCACATAGCAATATAGTAAATATCAAAATCTACTGGGAAAGGATCCTTGTGAGCTTGCATCTGCCCTTCAAACTGAAAGTTACACCAAAAGACATGACACATTATAAATGACGACATACAAACAAAATAGAAATAAAAAATATGTGGTAGATGGCTCACTGAAGCCTTTAAATGTAAAATATAAAACACATTTGCTAAAAATAAAAAAAAATGATTGAAATAAAAGATGGCAAAAACTTGTTTTAACAAAAATATGTTTTTTTTAATCTCATGGCGTATCCCGTCCATGACAGTGTATGCAGAGGTAACATAGGAATCTAGTGTTAAGACACTCCGTTCCGTTCGCCACATTCTGCCAAATTTTAGGGCATTACGTGTTGAGAGGCGGAACCCAACGCAGCGCTTTGCCTTAAACAATAAGTATGAAATATTTAATGATTTACTGCTAATAACCACTGAACATAGAGATACGCGAGGGTTGCCTAAGCAAGTAATATTTGAAGCCAGACATGGCAAGCCAAACACTATTTCGTAATAATGCGTTTTATCTATTGCAAAACGTGTATCTCCCTGATTTGATAATTTTTCGAGCCAAACCTATTTGTAAGTCTATTATTACAAACCGGATTTTTTAGTTATAATTTCCTCCGGAAAAATCTTTCTGCTATATATTATATATTTTGTTAATATTAATATATAGAATCCAAAAATATTTTCATACAAATTTTTCCGTGTTAAAACGTTTGGTGTCTTATAAGGTAAAGTATCAACTTCAGACGACGATATACGTATATACATACTCTCATCTATATAATTAACATATAAAATTGAAATAAAATCAAAGCAAACAGCTTACAAGAATCTTTAGATGTAAAATTCCACATACACACATAAAAGTACACAAAAGAACTTACTCTAACATTCACGGAAAGGCACAAAAAAGGTTCTTTGAAATTGCAAATTGAGTTTTCCTATCAAATTATAAGGAGTCGATGTAATGCATTTAAAAACCAGATAAACACATGGCGGAGGACGAGGAGAAGGCGGAAAGAATAATTTATGTTCGCCAACCACTTCCTTTTGAGCGGAGGCAATCAAAGTTGCCAAATGAACTTCCACATTTCTCGTCCACTTTGTTTATGACTTTGTTAGACTTCAACTTAAATCGTTTTTTTAGTATTATGCTATGTATTATGGTCTGTCGTGGCGCAGGGGCATTAGTGTTCGACTGTAAACGTGACAGGTTGTGGATTCGATCCTTACTAAAGGAAATAAGAATTAAAATATTTCGTTCTGGTGGCACGGCAAAGCGTGGCGTTGATCTCCCCCACTCAATACGCAATGCCTCCAATTCGGCGGAAAGTGGGGAACAGAAAGGAGTGAGTGGACCTTATACTCGGTTGTAAAGTTCCCTCTGCCTACCCTGCCTTGTATCAAATATAGCCTGAAATTAAAACATAAAAAATTAAGAATTTTAGATATCGCAGAGTATATAGCACCTACAATGCAGACCACAATTACAAGACATAGCGTGGCGGTACTCAACACCGCGCTTTGTCTCGTTCCCTTAACAGTACATAATCACTCTCACTGGTATTACGGTCTCTGATATCTATTTCGATCCATACTCTATTTATTACGCCTTTGTTGGACTTCAGCTTTAATCGTTGTTTGCTAATATAGTTTAAAAGGCCTCCTATTGAACATTTCGAGCGAAGTTATCAACTAATATACTTGACTCGTATATGGATTCTTTTATTGATTTTGATGTAGAAGATTTTATTTCTGCTGTATTATATTTGAAGAATAATTATAAATCATTTGTTTTTACCCTCTATTTGTTTTTTTTTTATGGAAAAGACACGGCAAACGAGCGTACGGGTCACCTAACGGTAAGTGATCACCGCCGCCCACTGCACCGTGTAGAACCAGAGAAGCTACAGGAGCGTTGCCGGTCTAAAAGATAGATGGGCACCGGGGCCCGGCATTACCCAATGCGAAACGCAGTGGCCAAAGCCACTACTTAACACCGGTTTTAAATGCAGAGGGTGGTAATAATTCGGTCGACTCTGCCCATGCGTGTTACCATTGCGGACAACGTGACTCTTCCACATGTAAATTTGTGTTTTAAGCTAAGAACATATGTAATATGCAATGTTTGTTTTAGATTCACACCGTGTCCCGCACAAAGTATGGTAGATCGAGGGACCTTGGGAATCTAGTGTTAGGTCACTCCGTTTCTGTTCAAACACTTCCGTACTCCACTTTCCTCCATTCTACCAGATTGAGAAAAATAAAATATTTCATTTTCTCACATATGTACTTGCCCATATAATAAATAAATATGTTTGTATATTCAAATTAAATAAACTAATATATATTTGGAATGTTTCCAAACCGATCTCAAATAAAAGAAGTCGATAGTTTGTTTATAATATTAAAAAAACAATGCTCAAAGTATCAAGAAACACAGTGTCTTGACACTAAACTCCTTGTGTCTAACCTACTAAACGGAGTTAACGTGATAAACCGTGAAAAATGTTCAAACCATCTCTGAACAGTTGGACACAACACGTACCATATAGAAGCTATCATTACTATCCAAGACATCTTAGATCGTTTCAAAGAGAGCTCAGAAGCGAGAAATAAGATTAATAGTGGGTCCGGTCTGCATACGAACAGCGCAAAATGGTTATCACCCTCCACTGAATTTATGTTATGGGACAGTTGCCGACGTGACTCTGACATAGCTATAAATTATTGAACGAATTGCTTGGTAGACGTTGAAGTTAGCGTGCAAGTAGTTTTTTTTTTCAGCTTCACGCTGTATCCCGCATATGGCATGGTTTTCGGATTGGTATGGCGTGATTGGCAGGTTCAGAAACTGGTATGTAGTGTTTAGTATTCAGAACAGGGAAGGATTGGTAGAAGGAAATTGGGAAACTGGTGTCTAGTGTTAAGACACTCTTCCGTCTTCCAATTGTCGTCGAATGTGAGAAATTGCGTGTTAAGTGGCGAAATTCAACGCCGCGGTTTGTCTGTACCGAAGAGAAGAAAAGAAAATGAAAATAGATATTAAATATTTCATTTCCTCGAGAGTGACCAGCCTGCCGTGTTTACAGTAATATGCATGTGCTACGCCACATTAAGCCTCAGATACAAGAATATATTTTTATTAATTGATAATTTAGATAATTATAGCGTCCTCAGTCTGTAGTGTTCACAAAGGAATGTGCACTTCAATGTGGGTCCTAAACTAACATAGAGTATCGGGATTCAATATATCCACCGATAGTTGCTCAAAGCTTTCGACCTCCGATCGAGAAGATAGTGTATTTGTTTTAGGTAGCTCTTAAACTACGTTTCCATAATCTTTTTCTCGATTGGTGATAAAAAAAGAAAATTGTTATATAATAAATTGTAAGAAGTTTTTTTTAGCCTGTCACACGACACAACAGGCCAAAGGTTAGCTTAAAGAATTTTATTTATATTTTCTTTATTCTTACTTAAATTTCGAACAAACCTCATTATTTCTGCAAGAGTGTTGGACATATATTATAGAAATTTATCAACCGATTATGGAATTATCAGCCATAACTAACATAACAACCGTATCTAAATATTTTATTTAGAAATAGGTTTCAGTTGACACATTGCGCGATAAGTCGCGAAACTCAACGCCGCACTTTGTCTTGTTACGAACCTACAAGCTATGGGATTTACAACACATCTATACCATGATAGGCCAAAAAATTAGTCCTTAATATTTAACTAAAAATTGTCCAAAACTATTATGAAACCAGTTTCGTAGAGCAACATGACGCTAGGATTATCTCCAGATACCGCACCTATGCTACACGATGCCATAAACGGCTATTGCACTCGCTATCAAAGGTCACACGTTAGCTGGCGTATATCCATATGGGTTATAACAATGGGTATGTATGTACTGTATAACGTTTACTGACAGTGTTTTGTTGAGATTTCAAGAGTTTTAGTTTAAATTTGTTTCTAGTTTGTGTCGTTATATTTTATGTTATGAGATGTGTGGGGCTTGTCCTGGCGCAGGATGAGACTGGTTGCTGGTGGAGAAATGAAATATTTTGAATCCCATCACTTAATACGCAATGTCTGAAAAATACGGCGGAAAGTGAGGAATGAAATTGTCCAAACAGGAATATAAGATTTTTAAACACTTCCTTAATCCAAAAAAAAACACTGCCTCATTACAACACTTAAACTACTAATCCGATTTACATCAAACATCGCACCACCCACCGCAATGAACAAAGCTTTCGATTAAAAAAAAACCTTACTCAAATCCGTTAATTCATTCAAAAGCTACGATGCCCCAGACAAACAGATAAAAAAGGATAGGAAGGAAAAACAGATTATAAGCTTTGCACGCAAGAAAAAAATTATAACACTTCTTTTTGCATCAAAGCTCAAAAATTACCCATATGAACCTACAATATCCATATTAATACCCTGTTTATAACCACTACACCTATAGAGTCTTTGATAAATACAAACACAAGAAACATTTAGTGGAATGAACATAAATTCAGCAACATCGTCGACTCCAGCGAGCGCC
>DWMZ01003379.1:0-12801 GCA_018249855.1 Eueides tales michaeli | reverse complement strand
GCATCTTATCGTTCTCGTTACAATCTGGAAGCTTGAAGAAATTAGATTGATTAATCTTAACTTGGTTCGAGCGTCATTTATTGTCGGCGTCTCTGGTTCACTGGAACTTAAAATTGCTTCATAGTTTGAGCGTTTATATCCAAAGTTGTAGCTGAACAGTCTTTTTGGTGCTTGAAAATTATAAATTAATTTCGAAATTAGAGTCAAGCAGCTTTAAGACAAATGGCTATATTGAAGGTATAAATGATTGTGGCACAGTTGTCAAACACAATTTTTTACAAAATACAACAAAAATCAAGCATAAATACGTATCTTTGTGTTGCCTTATTTTTCTGTGGTCTAAGGGATATTTCTTAATAGAGTAAGTTCCCAGGGCCCCCAGACGTTACTTATTTTTGAAGTAACGAATTTTACAGTATAGACACTCTTCTATGTGTTTAAGAGTGTGTGTGTACTAACTAGTTTGACTAGGCGGCCCGTTTACAGGTAGCCGGTAGAAAAGGTAGACAAAAACATAACTTACTTTTATTAAATTCGAAGTGCTGATTTTTATATATGTCACGTAGAATATTATTAAAAATAAATATTTCATATAGACAGACCGTTACTGTGGGCGATAATTTCTCCCAGATGCTTAAAACCTCATAAAAAAATTACCGAACTTTTGTTATATTTGAAGTCTTCTGCTCTATATATGATGTTTGGGGGACTATTTTAAAATCTTTTGTGTACAGCTAGACCAATCAAAAGGGCCAAACATTCTCCCAGACACAATTAAAATTTTTATTAAGCTCCCCGAAACAATTAATTTTTTTGCCTGCAAAGGGTTTGTTTTCAACAACAAATTATTGAGTTAAATGACAATTTATTATTATTATACTAATACAAAAATATAGAAATGCAGTAAAATATGATCTTCTTCTTATTATTATTTAATTAAGTCTTAATCTTTATAGTTAGCTTCATACGAGTTTCGACTTTCATCCTCGAACCAATCCTGGATTTCAATATTCAAGTCGTCATCATCGTTATTATCTTGGTTCGAATATTCTGAAAATACATAAAACATTATTGAAGGTATGAATTGCTGTGCATATAAAAAAATAATTTGATGTGAACTTATCATACCTGATTCATTTTCGAGTAATTCACTGACAAGAATTGGTAACTGATCGTCACCGAACCAGTAAAATTGATATTGGTTCTCATCCAAATATTCTCTGGACTGAAATCAGGTAAATTTTGTGCATGTGCATTATTCCATATACTTGCGATGTAGTTTGCTCGACAGAATTGTTGGAATAGTTCACTTTTACAGGGTGGAAAATACATGAATCAAAGTTTCTCACGCTTTTCCTATTAAATACTTCACTCACATCAGATACTGTGTAAGTAATAATGAAAAGTTGAAGTCTGGCAGCATCCACATCGATTATTACGGGAACATTGTAAACATCGCAAATAAATTTTTGTATTACATTGAATACTTTTTGTTTTGTGTCATAATCCGTAAATAATTCTTCTTCACCGAATTGGAGAAATGCTTGTTGATATTCTACATTTTTTATCAATATATTGAAAGGTCTTTGTTTTCCTCTCTTAAAGAAAGCAGGGTTATAATCACACTCTGTGAAAACATGAAATCCTGGTAAACTTCTACATAGAGTTGATCCCAAGTGCTCATAGATTTTTGTTATTTCTACATATCTTTGCTTATTTCCAACACTGATTTCCGATTTTCGGATGAGCATAATTTGTGATTTTATTAACCAACTCGGTAGTATTTTCATCTTCAAGCTGAAATTTTGATAGAATATTATTCTTTTCGGATTAAAATAAAGGCAGTCTTTTCGATTTATGTTTTTTGGTCACAAAAATACAACATACATCTTTCGATTTAATAGATGCTTCATCTTCAACTGGAATATTAATTTCAGAAGTTGAATCAATATTTTCTAACTGTTCATTATTATCTTGGGAAGTACATGGAGCTGGTTCAGTTAGGTTAACTGTTGACTAAGATATTGTAGAGGGGTTGCTGGAAAAGAGCTGCTGTTGGACTTGAAGGCTGTGAAATCAATGGTTGGGGCTCTATAGAAGAAGATTTGGAAGAAGACGCTGAACTTGAATCTTCTGTAACATTGGACGATTTTTTTACATAATATTTTTTCGTTTACCCAGTAAGTTATTTATAACATTGTCTATGATTACCACTTTCATACAATTCCACTGGTAAAACAACGTCTTTAAATTTTAAGTTATGTTCTTTTCTAAGTTTTAAGATAGTTTGACACTTTTTTAATGTTTCTTCAGTGAACAATATCAATTTATCCCCAGAATTATTACAAAAAACACAGTTCAATAATTCGGCCATTGTATTTATTAAAAATAAACAGTAGTTCAAATCCTGCTTCGTTCAAATTGTTATACGTCAAATTTAGTATTTTTCTTTCCTAAGTGTGGAATAACAATTTAAAAATAGTAAAAATATTTAATAAATAGCGTTCTCTCTTGCCAAACGATAATTCTAACGAACTGTCTTTGGGTAGCGGAAATTTGTAAAAATCTCCCTACAGAGATGCTAACAACATAAATAAGTTGTAACAAGCGTATAAAAATTTCGACGGAGCTTGGTAATAACGAATGGCTTAGTGGTCAGAGCGCTTGGACGGATTCCAAGAGGCGCGGGTTCAAATCCTGCTTCGTTAAAATTTTTATACGTTTTCAAATTTAGTATTTTTCTTTCCTAAGTGTGGAATAACACTTTAAAAATAGTAAAAATATAATATATTACTCTCGCTCACGCTCAAGCGCTTGCATAATGCCCCTTCGCTCGCACTTACAGCGGAACTTTGATTGTGTCTGGGAGAATGTTTAGCCTTTCGGATTGGTCTGGCTGTACACAAAAGGTTTTAAAATAGTCCCCCAAACATCTTATATAAAGCAGAAGACTTCGAATATAACAAAAGTTCGGTAATTTTTTTATGAATTTTTCAAGCGTCTGGGAGAAATTACCGCCAACAGAAAAGGTCTATCGATATGAAATATTTATTTTTAATAATATTCTACGTGACATATATAAAAATCAGCACTTCGAATTTAACAAAAGTAAGTTATGTTTTTGTCTACCTTTTCTACTGGCTACCTGTGAACAGGCCGCCTAGTCAAACTAGTTAGTACACACACACTCTTAAACACATAGAAGAGTGTCTATATTGTAAAATTTGTTACTTCAAAAATAAGTAACGTCTGGGGACCCTGGGATCTTATACTATAACTAATAATTTCTCGACAGAGATGTATGCTGTATGTGTAAATGCATGTGTTAGAAAGTTACAAAATTACCATAACTAGCTAGCATTGTAAGTAACGTTGCCCGCAATACTATGCGGCATATTATGGTTGGAATATTGCAGTATGCAGTATCTTATTAAAGAAATTCTACACCTCAGTGAGAAATATGTAAACTAATACAAGACCCGACAGTTGTAGCAGAGTATGAGATATCAACATAGATTACTGCAATAAAAGTTAGTAGTTAGCCAATATAGTACACTAGTATAAAGATTTTTTAAGCTTCTTTTTTCTTCCTCATAAGCGCGGCGTCAAGTTCCGCCAGTAATTATAGTTATCAATACGCAGTATTAGGAAAATTGGGGGCAAATAGAGAAAAGAAATGTCTTAACACTAGGTTTACTTTGCCTATCTTGCAATATTCGGGTTACAACGTGAAACTAAATGAGGGTTTTCACGGTTAAATTCTGATTCAATTCTAAAATTTAAATTGCTAATATTAACAGTTAATTTAACATTTGTTCAAGTTCACGAGGAAAAGGACGAGTTTGGGTGATCAAAGAAATTTTTAAGATAAGGTTAAGTACAACGAAAAGGGACCTTAATTGCATCTTTTGTTAAAATAAGGGTCGTAAAATTTGTATTAGAAGACGATGTCTATTTACAGATATAATTATGTAATCAAATCAAAATATAAATACATATGTATAGAAGAATAGAAGATTTTTCAAGTAAATAATACTTTAATTAACATAATTAAACGTAAAGATGTGATATCATTGGAAGAAATTGTGATCAGAACTGTGACAAGATCAGATTTTGGTCCGTCTGTCTATCATTTATATAGAGATTGTATTCATGTGCTAAACTGAAATAAATATCAAATATCCAGGTCATCTATCTCTTAGAGTACAAAATAAACTAAACACTAAACTTCTAAGTTAACGCAATCAAATGATACAAACATTGATTCATCGTTTTTCGTTACTGAATTTGGGATAAAATTCTACAGTTATAAAATTTAGCACGTAATAAAAACTTATAATACAAGTATAGGAAAAAATCCGACATTTATAAGTATATCACAGAAAAGAACTATTACAAACTTATCTTCGTATTTTATTCCATCAACTCAACCAACCATTTTTTAAACTGTTTCTACTGTTTGGTTTCATTTCGTTTTTAGTTTTAACTTTCTTTGACAAATGTTATTTATTTTTCTAATATCCATTATAAATATTGAAAGCTCCATTACCACAGTGCAAGTACAGATTTCAAGTTACTTTTAATTTAAAGTACAAAAGTTATGTCCTTACAAAATATTACAAACGTATTGGAGATTTCCAATATCTCCTAGATTATATTCTTTCTTCCCTTTAAGATCACTACGAAATTGCTGAATCTTTCCGATATACAGGTGCTTCTTAATTCTGCCATTGATAAAATGTTATTTAAACTAATATTATAAGATAGCAAGTTTGTTTGATTGAGCGCGCTTATCTCGCGTATTGATTTCGATATTTTTTTAAGTTGAATTTCAAAAATAAACCCTACAAGTACTTGTTTGTGCTTGTAGGAAGTATTATTTACTTGAAAAATCTTCAATTCTTCTATCCATATTTAGATTTTGATTTGATCACATAATTATATCTGTAAATAGACAACGTCTTCTAATACAAATTTAACGACCATTATTCTAACAAAAGATGCAATTAAGATCTCTTTTCGCTGTGCTTAACCTTATCTTAAATAAGTTTCTTTGATCACACAAACTTGTCTTTTTCCGCGTGAGCTAAGAGATGAACTGTTAATATTAGCAATTTTAATTTGTTTCCATAATTAGAATGTAATAAGGATTGAACTGTGAAAACGCTTATTTTATTTTATTTTTTACAGTTAATTATTAGCTTCACAAAGTAACCCGAATATTGCAAGGTAGGCACAATAAACAAAGTTTTAAGACATTTTCTTCTTTCAATTTGCCCCCAATTTTCAAGATAATGCGTATGGAATCTTGTATAACAACTCAATGCCGTGCTTATGAGGAAAAAGTGAGAAGCTCAAAACTTTTATACTAGAGTACTACAATGGTCTTATAACTTTTATTGCAGTAATATATCTTGATATCACATACTCCGCCGCAGCCGTCGCGTCTTGTTTTACTTTACATATTTCTCTCTAAGGTGTAGAATTTCTTTAAAAATATACTGTAAACTGCAATATACACCGTAACACGTCGCAAAGTATTCCGGGCAACATTACTTACAATGCAAGCTTGTTATGGAAATATTGTAACCGATCATACTCGTCCATTGAAAATTTTTTAATTAAGAAATATCCTTTATAGTACGGAAAAAATATGTCAACACGAACATACGAATTTATGCTTAATTGTTGTCGTATTTTGTAAAAAAAATCGTGTTCACCAACTGCGCCACACTCAATTATAGCTTCTTAATTTTTATTTCAAAATTAATTTATAATTTCCAAGCACAAAAAGGCTGTAAAGCTACAACTTTGGATTTAAACGCTCAAACTATCAAGCAATTATAAGTTCCAGTAAACCAATGCCTCCGACAATAAACGACGCTCGAACCAAGTTAAGATTAATCACTACAATTTCCTCAAGCTTCCAGAAAACGACGAGATGCTATTGCGGAAGACCAAAATACCTGCTTTCGTGCGACAGAATAACGAGAATTGGATTCGCCTCTCTATGAGAAGTTATGTTCCGATCGTTTCTACAAAATTGACATTGAAGTTTTTTTTCCACCAATCTTCACTATTATAATGTTCCTATCTTAAATATAATAAGTTATTAGCCTTTGAAACGACAAAAATACTTGTTATTGAAGATTAAAGTAATAATTTGTTTGATACAAAGTTAATGTGCTCGAAATAATTTGAAAACGACGAATTATATAATATTCAGAAAATAATCGATTTTCACTTCGGTATCATATATTATTGTATACGTAGTATGCGGCAAATGAATCTGGCTCACACTAAGGACATTCCTTTGTAATATAACAATAGTAAAAGCACTTATCCGTGTTGTGTTCAAACTTGATCTCCGCCCGGAGCTCAGTGTCACGCAACTATGCGCCTTTTCACGCCGCGTCTCGATACAAATATTTTTTACAAATATTTGAATAAGGCTTACCGTTTTATAGGTTTCTTACTATCAATTAATAGTTTACAGTTAAGATACAAACATTAATCAAATGATAAAAATTGATCTGTTACTTTTTAAAATAATCCTCGCATTATTTTGCTGTATAATTGGCAATTATTAGGAAGCCGACTGTCTTTATAGATTGATGACTTTTTTCTCAATTTGTCCATTTTCTAGCTAAGCATATTTTATATAAAACAACATTGAGACAGTTTACAGTTCATATAACATATAAAACTATCGATCTCGCCGGTATTTTTATTAGATCATAAATCGACGGTATACCTCTATATATCCGTCGACAGGCGCATCTCTCTTCGACAAAAGCGAATAGACTTTACAACCTTTCCTCTGTAGTGTATGAGTTTACCCGCTCCTAACTAAAATCAAAAGCCAAAATATTAACTTGAACGTTAGAGAAATCAATTTGTATATTTATTTTTTTTTTATTACTGTGTAGGTAAAAATTAAACCAAAATAGGACTATTAGTAAAATTAAAGAAGTAAAAATATTTTATTTATTCAATAGAGGAGTAGATTATAATATGAATATTTTTTAATCTATTAGTATCTTGCGATAAGAAATGCAAGCAAGCAATGTAATTAATGTAATGTAACATAATATATAACAAATCATTAACTAACTTCAAGGCACATCGCGGTATTAATAAGCTATTGTGTTACTGACTATTATTGTGTATGTACACTTATATTGTCATGACATCATTTTTGAAAACTCAAATGAACTCAATTATCAAATAAGCTCTAAATTGAGGAGAATAATTTGCAAAATATGAACGCGTGGATAGTCTATAATATATTTGTCATGTCATATTTGTTAATAAATTTGCATTAAGGTTTCAAATTTTCATGCTAATTAACTTTCCTGGAAATAAACTATTACTAAGCGTCAAGCTGTAAACACGATGGCTGTTTCTTTGATTTTATTCCCACATAAGACCCAACGTGGGCCCTATACTGGGCCAAATAGTGTTTTGACGTGAAGTACTGTCGCTATAGCAACTACCTCCAGTTTTTTGAGGCCAACTTGGCCTTATTATCCTGACGATAGCGATACTGGTAGGCACTCGAAACGTTAGTGCTCAATATAACGATGCTGGGGGTGGGTGTAAGAGCAGTGTTCTCGAAAACTAGCAACAGGACAAATGCGTTTTCTTACTTAAATTCTTAAATACAGTGTTATACTTTCTTAGCTTATTGAGCAATTACTAAAACGACCATACGACGGGAATGTAGTTGTTGTGTATTATGTCGTGTATATATTATATATTCTACATTAGAACATTTTACTTACGTGTTTTGTTTTTATTGTTTTTTAAAATAAAATAGCTTCACGCTATAGTCCGCCTAATATTATAACTCTCTGCTCCTAACTTTTTCTCCAATATTGAATTTAAATGAAATAACAAAACATAGCGTTGCATAATCATGTAATAAAAACAAAAAAAATTAAGATAACATGTAATTTAATTTAGTTTTTGTTTTTAGGAGTCTCCTAAATTATGTTATTATCACATAATACCGCTGTTATCATTCGCCACACGGTCAAAGAAATTTAATTTCAAATTACAACTCTACTATAAAGTGTATTTTAACGTTAACAACTAACAACAAGTGCTTTTAGGTTTAAAGCTGCAGTTGAGTTACAAGCAATGAAGGTGGATAAACGCAGACGATGTAATAAAGAACAGTGGAAAAGATATACGGATTTTTCTACTAAAAGTTTTTAAAAATTGAAGTTGTCTTGGCGCAGCGGGACAACATGTTACTAAATACGACGGTGGTAGGTTCGAGTGTACATTGGGGCACTGAATTATTTTTATTCTCTCGCTCTCATAACAAGATAAAGTGCGTCGTCAAACCCCTATGTTTCTAAAATAATATTTTCGAACTGGGATAAAGACAAAAAGAAGAGGATCCCTCTGCCTACCCTGCATATATGTAAGTGAGTATGTAAGAACATCATTTAAAAATGTTTAATATAGGTACTAGTCAAAAAGGAAAAGCCTGACATGAAGTGAGAACTTCTGAGTTCAGACACTCCATTTTTACATTTCAATTTCCGATATATTACTCAGCGAAACTTTTAATTGCATTTTAATCTTAATACTAAAGCGATGAAGAGAATTCGACGTGCAACTAGCATTCGATGTAATGTTACTCTAACTAATATAATGTTTGACGTGTTAGGTACAATACATTTGGTACAATACGTTGTCCATAAAAACTGTGGAAAAGGGAAAACCTTGAATGTGCACTCTGTCTTTCCGCCTGCGTGTGCAATACAAATGTCGTAAAATGTTAAAAGTTACTGTATGTTATGAAACTCGGCCCCCTGGAGTGTTGCTGGTTTGGACGGTCTGTACAATTTATTTCCATTAATATAATTAACTTATAATTATTATTGACTTACAAGTTTTATTATATAATTATAAAAAAAATTACAAATTTTTCTAAACAATAAAACTTGGTATTGTCAATTTTCTAATTAGTTAATTTGGTTACCCAGAGACGGATTCCTCTAATTTATTTAATTTAAGTTACGAACAATGTTAAAGAAGAATAATCACTTTGTATAAATACAAGTATACCTACATCACGAAATAAATTTGTAAGACTATCAATAGAACTTGGCGTATATCTTGATAGCTTTAGTAAATACCTGTATGATACCGTTATACAAACTAAGGAAAAGTTAACAACTTTCCTGTAATATTCTGAAAAACATTTTCACTAAACTAACTAGTTACATTTTAATATATATATATATATATATATATATATATATATATATATATATATATATATATATATATATATATATATATATATATATATATATATATATATATATATATATATATATATATATTCGTATAGAGCACATTTTTCTTTTATTTCTGGACGTGTTTTAGCGATTTTTAATTAAGCTTTGTATGCGGTTGCAGTTATATTGCATAGTAGACTAAAGGAAGGTTAAGTGGCTTGGTAGGCAGAGGATTCGGGACAGTACGTGTTGAGTGGCAAAACTCCGCTTTTACCAGAAACAGATAGGGGAGGGAAGCAAATGAAGATTGGACATTGTACAACCTTAGCAATTAAAGTCGTTGCCTACGACGGACTGCAATAAAGTACTGTAGTAGCATTACATAATAATATTAGTGCTCGGACTGCGGCTTCGCCCGCTTGAATTAAACTATTTTATTTACCAATCTCAATTACTGACTTGTTCTAATAATAACTATCACTTTTAACTATCTAACAACGTTATATTCTATTACACTGAATTATTACTTTACTATTAGTACGAAGCTTTATTACAAGCTTTCTTAATAAAGCGATCGTAAATTATAACTGGTATGACTGTAAAGTAATACAGAAATATAAGAATAATTATATAATTAAACTTACCTCTACGAAACACGCTTGAGATCAACACAAGGTAAGCCGACTGCTATGATTTATTATCCTCACTATAAACATTACAGCGAATATATAACGTTGACTTCTAAGTCACTGCAATTCACAAAATTAATAACGAAGGTTTTTGGGAAGATATAAATTCCTATTAATATCAGTTAACGTTCTTGCGCCAGATATTAAACTTGTTATACATTGTGAAGGCATTGTCGTGGGGTGTAGGTTTTTAAATGGCTATCTTATTTAAATAGCTATCTTATTCTCTCAGGGTAAGCTACACTCAGTGAAATATAACTATTTTGTTGTGTTTTAGTGATAGTAACAAATTACTCAAAATGTATATAATTTAAAAGCAAATTCCGGGTGATGTATAGTTAATTTATAATATAAGTTTATCGCATAGCTGGAAAAATAACAGATCTTTGTTTTAAGACTCTCCGTTCTCAGCTTTTTATCTGAATTCAGGTATTCATCGTTGAGTGATGATTGGTTAAGTGGTGGAACTTAGTTAGAGCAGGAAAATAAATATAATATGTAAATATCAATACCTCGTGAGTCAAGTTTACCATTAGTTCAACCACTGCGTTAGCTTTGATAATAATTAATTTACATCATTTTACTAACTCTTTTGTATTATTTAAGTATGGCCAAGATTTACTCAACTTAAATATTTATTTATTTTATTTGTTTACCCTATATCCCGCACATAATAACGTAGGAAGAGGGAGGGAATTCGGGAATCTAGTGCTATTCCCCACTTTCTGCCGAAATCACAAAATTACATCTTTATAACAGTTAATGGATAGTATGTAAGTCACGCCCTGGATTGTGTGTTGTGTCAAGTCATTGTAGCACGGTGGGACAGTATCTGGCTGTAAACTTTATGATTTTAAGTTCAAAACACACATAGGCGAGTGACATATTTAATTTCCCACTTTGATACAAATATTGCAGTGATAACGTTTGTCATATTTTGTATAAAACAATGTTTTGAATTGTACAAAAAGCGGTGAATGGAGTGTTTTATCGCTGGCTATCTCTGTTTAAATTGTTTTATGATAAAAATCATGAAGCTACAAGTACTAAACAAAACAAATAACAATTGCATATAATGATATAAGTAACTTAGTATGTATGTACCCATAGACTTTAGTATAAATTCTGCTATATAATAATAATAATAAAATTTATAAATACTGTATACAAATATTTAAAATACACTTGCTGTAATCAAAACAAAGATATACAAGGCGGTCTAATAAATAACACCTGGTCTGCTGTTTCTTTAACATGAAACCTTTTACTCTTAATAAACAGTCAGGTTAATTTATTTCTCGATACAATCCCTTCGTCAAGGAAGCGCGTATTTTTTATGTTAAATTAGTTATTTATTTCATTTCCTTTATTTTTCATAATTATTTAAGTCATCAAAATTGTTTTAAGCGTTTATTCATAGTAACTCTGTTGCGTATAGTAGGTTAGTATTTAACCCTGTATATTTGCTTTTTTTTAACTTCACTTTATTACTTTTTTTCCATTATGACAATTTCATGTTCCCCCTTTTCTTTGAATTCTACTGCGTACTCAACGCCACGCTCTTTAGCTGAGCGAAGAAATTAATATTAATTATATCGTTTCCTCGAGTAGGAATGGAACCGACACATCTGCGTCATGGCCAACATCAGTCTAATCTCTAATTAAACAATTATGAGACCTTTATAATTATTATATCAAATTAAAAAAAAAAACCGCTGACCCGAGAGTTATTTACTACTTTTAAGACTAAGGTAAACGCAAGGCATAAATATTAATTAACGAACGAATAAATATAAATTTGTATTTTTTTGTAATGCACATATAAATTATAAACTCCGAGATTATTTTTCATTTGTACAAATTTTATTAAAAAGCTTATCATATTACTGTCTACAAAAATCTCTCTTATTAACAAAAAGTTTAAAAATACAGTAGCATTTGTAAACAATATTATATTTAAGGGTGTGTCAATATAGTTAAGGCTTACGAATGCTTAGCTAAAATGCCTCATAATTATTGGACTTTACTCATTAAAAGTGACATTTCATTAATGAAAAAAACATTTTATATTTTCTGTTCTGTTAATTAAAACCGTAATTAATAAAATTAGACGAAGGGTGACTTTATACAGTTTTTTAATCTTTCGACTTTATATATCGATGCATAAAAATATTTTTTTAAAGTTTAACTCAAACCAAGGAATATGTGTAAAAAATTGTAGGAGAGTGGTTTCTCATATCTTATATTGTATGCAACCATCATCCAGCGGCGCAGTGCCTTACTATGCAGTTATGGGCTCGTTTCCACTGAAAATAATATGTTATTTTCTTTACTTCAAAGATGAATGAGAATAGGATGGATGAGTTTTAACACTAGGCCCCTCTGTTTACTCTAATACATCCAGTATATTTGCATTGCATGCTTTTAAATGTTTGTTTTAAATAAAACTACTTAATGTGCAATCTCCTACAGAAGTATAGTCACCAAAAAAAAGTAAGCACTTCACCAGTGTAATTACGTAAAAATCGTAATCTCACGATATATTGTTTTGCAATGCATTTACAGATATCACGAGATCGCAGTAAATACTTACTGTGTATGTGTGTACTGTGATGTTCCTATGTACTTCCCAGGTAAACTAGAAAAGTTAGACTAGATGGTATAGAGTAGCTTTAAACTGAAATCTACCTAGTTATAATGTTATCTATGCTTATTATTTTTGCTTATTCCTTATATGCTGTACATGATCTTATGTAAATTGTATATTTGGCCTATAATAGTCTGTTTGTTTGGTTTTCAAAAGTAGGAAATAAGTTGATACCTAAAAGTATTTAACTATGTGAACTAAAAATTCA
>DWMZ01003378.1:0-12803 GCA_018249855.1 Eueides tales michaeli | reverse complement strand
ACATTTTTTATTAATATAAAACTGCCATGAATCATCGACCCAAGTAACAGTTGGGTCGATGATTCATGGCCGCCCCAAAACTATAATAGATTTTCTGAACTTTAGCGCATTGCTCTCGGTGCACCCAATGAGTGAAACAAAATAAGTGAAAAATAAAATCTGAAAAAAAAATCACGCAAACATCTATTTATACTTATATCAGCCACAACACGTTTATAGTGCTGAATTAAATTTTACGTTTACTTACTGTAGTAAATGATCGATATACCGACCGATACAACCAATACCGATCGATCGTAAACGCAAAGATTATGGCCACAAAAGTGGTTTTATTATCAGGTGCGAAATAAAAAAGCGGCGTTGAGTTCCGCCACTCAATACGCAATGTCTGAAGAATTCGGTGGAGGCTGGACAAGGTAAATCTTTAATGGCATCACAGTATCTTGACACTAGGTTCCCAGGTTACCTCTGCCTATGCTGCTACAAAGTTAAGTTAAAAAAATCAACTTACCTAAAGAATTCAGCTTGGTAAAGAAACTGATCTTCTTGAATGTCAAGAGTGGGAACATGATGATGGCCACGTACATGGGCACGGTGAGGCGCAGGCTCCAGTACGGGGACGGGTCTTCCACGGGATGAGAGGTTTCGGTGAAGAGATCATTTTTAGGGCACAGTAGGCTTGAGTTGTAGACTGTTGTGTTTGTTGTGGGGATGTCTTTGGACAATTTTATAACTATCAGTTTTTATTTGTGTTTTTAAAAAGCTGCTTCGAGGGTTAAGTGAGAGAGTAAAGGTCCTTTTTAAAATTTTATGCTAATACGTAATAAGATTTTTTTTTATTATAGCTTCACGCTGCATGGGTAGGCAGAGGGAACCCGGGAACCTAGTGTTAAGTCACTGCGTTCCACTTCCGTTCCCCACTTTCCGCCGAATTTGAGGCATTGCGTGTTGAGTGGCGGAATTCCACGCCGCGCTTTGCCTTATTACCAGAGCGAAGCAATGAAATATTAAATATGTAAATAAAAAATATTAAATATTTCATTTCATCGACTAGGGATCGAATCCAGAACCTGTCGGTTGAACAGTAACACGCTTGTGTCGCTGCGCCACGACAGGCCTCAATGTAATAAGTATTTTGTCAAAACAGTCTTGATTCTTTGAATATACATAATATATAATGTAGATATTAGAGAGATAGCAATTTTATTTAAAACTGGCAAGAAAAACTATTGACTGTGTCTGTGTGTTAAAAGGCTTTTAATATATGTATTAATGTAATAAAGATGAGAAGTTTGTTTGATCGCATGAGTTATATTAAAAACGACGAGATTGAATTGATAAATCATTTGAAATTGAATTGAATTAATGAATCGTTGAGGCCCGTCGTGGCGTAGGGGCGTACAATCGTGTGACTGTAAACGATTTTGGGTTCAATCCCCACTCATAGAAGTGAAATATATAATATTTTCATTTATTCGCTCTGGTAACAAGGCAAAGCGCAGCGTTGAAGTCCGCCACTCAACACGGCCTCAAAGTCGGGAACGGATCGAAATGTCATAACCCGTAGTTCCCCAATTACCCTGCCATGTGCGGGTTAAAAAAGCTAAAATAAAAAATGTATTAGATACTCCATTTATCAATGAAAACTACAAGTAATATCTCGTTAATATTTTCCATAAGGTCCACATATGAATGTTCGTAAATAATATTTCATACAACCGTTTAGCTGAAGTTCAAAGACAACTCACCCATGAAATAGTTAACAGTATAAAACAGGAAGTTGGTGATAAGCAGCCAGTAGACGACGTTGGCGCCCACCAGCACGAGCAGGCTGCAGGCGTGCGCGGCGGCGGCGGCGCCGGGGCCCAGGAGCGTGCGGCACAATGCTGGTATTTCGCAGGTCGAACTGCCTTTAAAAAACCAACTTACTTATTTAGCTTTTACGCTATATCCCTAGCGGGATAGGCAGAGAGAAGGAAGCGCTAAGCGGTACGGTCTCGGTATACCTCTTTCACCTCGTCTACTGTCATCTACCTTTTCATACATGCCCTCCGATAAATACTATGCTTTTTATATGACCTTCGCTACGAATCTTGAATTAAGACACTCCATTCCGTTATCCACTTTTCAGAAATAAAAAATAGAAATATTAAATATTTCATTTGTTCGAGTGGGGATCGAATCCACAATTTGTCTTCACAGACACATTATTGCACCCCTGCGCCACAACACGCCTCAAGTTTATTTTGAACAAGCCAACAGTATGATAATGTCCACCAACCATGACGAGCATTGACCCTCAACAGTATATACGCGGTGTACAGGCACAGCGCGGCCATGAAGGCCAGGAGAAAGAGCGCTGTAGGCAACCCTGCACGCTCCACACCCCACGCCATCGTTAGGAGAGAGGAGCCCATGATTGTGTTCCAGATCGAGAATCTATAAAGCAATTTTAGGCCTTTGAATGACAAAATATACATAAATATTATAACTTTCTTTTTTTTACAAAGACATTATATGTAGTAGTTTACTTTAGAAATAATATACTTGCAAACATAATTAAATAATTAGATAATTAACTTGGTCAAAATGTAAAGGATAGTAGTCATATAAGAGATTAGCGCGTATAAACGCACAAACAATCAGATAATCAGAAAGTCACTATTTTGGGCCTTGTTACATTAATAAACGTCACCTTTAACATTTTTTGTATATATCCTCCATGTACAGACAGTGATCAGTCACAGATTTACTAAAAGTATAGATATATTCTCCTTGTTAATAAAAATATTTGTTGTAATACTAACATAGTAACGAGAGAGCTTTGTTTACTCTTATCCGGTTGGTTGTTGAGTTCTTTTTGCATCGTCCGCTTGTAAGTTGCTATGATGTCGCTGCCGGACAGCTCGGCTGGGCCCTGTCAACATGTTTATATGTACACCTCTAACTAATGACCGTCAATGTATGTAGATTTAAATAACAAATAATCATTGTTAATATTGCCTGAAATAAGAAATTTCCCGTGTATCTATGACTTCAACTTTAACCTATTCAGCCTACGTCTTAATATATTTGCTCGACCCCTTATATGACGCTATTTTTAATTTTTACTTCCCTATAGATACAAATTGTAGACGCATTTGATTTAATATTTAAATTAATATCATATTTAAATTGTTAATTTCAATTAAGATTATAGTAAAGCAGGGATGAACACGTGCAAAGGATTTACAAAATCCTACATTGATTCATTCCTGATACAATGTCATTGGACATTGCTTTCACCTTTAGACATTTTAAAAAGAAATATTTATAATTCTAGCGACTCGCCTGCGGCTTCGCCCGCTTTAATTAAATTATTGTTTTTACTAATTTCAATTACTTTCATGTTTTAATAAAATTAACACTTTTAAGACAATATTTATACTTCGAAAACAAAAATTTCAGCTAAATAAAAGAAATTGTAATTTTGTCGAACTAAATATTTTAAATTGACTTTTTTATTCATTAAGTAAAACAAACACTTAATATTGTAGGAAGCTTGCCAAAATACAATAGGAAAATATCTGATTAGCATTTTCTGAGATTACGCGTACAAGCACACAAACAACCACACAAAAGACAAACAGACAAAAGACAAATATTTTAATCAAAAATCATTATTTTGCTTTCTATTACATTAGTAAACGTCCCCTATAAGATGTTATTTAATATATCTCCCTCGTACAGACAGTGATGAGTTACAGGTTTATTATAAGTATAGATTAACATTTTGTATATTACCAAGGTATCTGAACTGGTGCTGATTGACTTATACGTGTTGGTCAGGTTTGGGGTCATCAGCAAAGGATAGGTTTCTTTCTCAATACTGCCATAACTCGTGCCCCTCGCTCTAGTGCTGTTCCATAAAAAAATATAAGGTATCAATTGAAGTTACCGCTCTGGATTTGACAACTGCGAAGATGTTGTAAATAAAGTATAATATAGATATAAAGATAATATAATATAGTCTAATATTTTTACACTTTGCAATTGTTTAAAGTCACTTTGGAACCGTCCTGACGTTTGCATACGAGTTCTGATTCAAGCTATACCAAGTATAGATAGCTAAGATAAAACTATATATACGCAACGCCTGGTTATGCTGTAAAGACCATCCCAGGTCAACAGCAGTTGAGACACTGAAAAAAAAAGCTATATATACAGTGCTGTTAATCATCTGAATTATAAAATAATTGTTTGAGATTCACGTTCATAGCACCTGGGTGTCCAGTGTGACATTGTGTATTGAATAGCGGAACTCAACAACGAGTATTGAGCGAAAAAGTTTTCTGGATAAGGATCGAACCCAAAACATTTTGCTTTTACAGTTGCACGTCCTTGCGCCTAGACAGGCCCTTTGTTAAACATAACAAATAAAATTATGGAAAATTTATTACTGGTACAGGTGATGTCCCTTGGCCTCTCCGTACTCGCATTCTGAACAGTCTGAACAAGTGCTGTCGAACACTCTGCAAAAGAAAAGTGAAATTATATTCGTTGGCCAGTTATAGCGCAGGGATACAAGCGTGTGACTGACTGTAAACGCGACAGGTTGTGGGTTCGATCCCCACTCGAAGAAGTGAAATATTTAATACATATTTGCAAATGAAATATTCAATATTTTCATTTCTTCACTCTGGTCACAAGGCAAACCGCGGCGTTTAGTACCGCCACTCAACACCAATGCCTCAAATTCGGCGAAAAGTGGAAGAAGGGAGTGTCTTAACTCTAGGTTCCTTAGTTCCCTCGGTCTACCTTGCCATATGCAGGATACAGCGTAAAGCTGTTATATCAAATAAGATGATTTATACATATTTATGCGACGGTAAAATATTCAATACTTTCAGATGAAATATTTAATATTTTCATTTTTTCGCTCTGGTACTGGTGTTACAAGGTAAAGCGCGGCGTTATGTTCCGCCCCACAGCAAAATTGCTCGATTTCGGCGGTAAATGGGGAACAGAACGGTGTGTCTCAACACTAAGTACCCATGTTCCCTCTACCTGTTTGCCGTGTGCGCGATACGGAGTGAAGCTTTACAAATTGTTGCCTATGTGTTTTATGATCGATGTACCTGTACGTTGTATACTGTAGAATTTAATCAAAAGTTATAGTACACAACAAGTAATTTGTGCGTGAAAACTAACAAACGTACATCTTTACAAATTAATATTAGTAGAATATCATTAGTGAAACTTGAAAACAGTTTGTTCTTTGAATCATTAATCTAAAGATAAATGTTACTATTTTAAATGTAAATAGTTTTTTGTATACAATTAAAAATAACTGAGACAAGTTTTCGAGAACATAATTATTTTGTTTTTTGTACAAATCTATATAAGTTTCAGTGGAGTTATTAAATATTAATTAGACATAAAATATACACTTCTACAATCCCGTGTAATGAAGGATTGAAGAAATCAAGCTTTTAGGTCATTTCAATCGAAAGATACGAACGATGTAAATACGTCGCTGATGAAATTCGTGGCGTTTCGTATGTTTTGAATACAAACTTATGTATACAATACTTCACAGATTCTTCGTCAAGTAAAATTATGCAATTTGCCTAGAAGTGACAAATTGTAGTGTAAATTAATTAAAAACCAAAAAATAATGCTTACGCCTACAAAGATACGTTTTTTAAATTTTATAACTTTTGCTTTCTGTTGAGCTACACTCCAAAGTTGACCTATATTCCAAAAAATGGTACGGAACTTTCGGTGGGCGAATATGACTAGTACTTGATCGTTTTTTTAAATATTTAATTTTACGCTTTATCCCCAGTGACGTATCCAGATATCGAAACGGTAAATGCTACGTTGTCTGTATTCCTCAACGCCTCTTCCTCTATCATCAATCTTTTCATACTTGCTCTCGAGGGCTTCTCATTTTGTTGATGCGACTTTCTCTATTTCATAGGGATATTATTGCCTCTATATAATATAATTACATATCGTTGCCGCATATATATATATATATACATATATATATATATATATATATATATATATATATATATATATATATATATATATATATATATATATATATATATATATATATATATATATATATATGTCTTATATATGTGTCTTGTTACTCATAAGCTGTTAATACTTAATACTATGTTCATATAATCAAGAAATACAGATAAAACCCACCGCGAAAACGCAACAAAGACTTCGACTAAAAAACCACACTCCAATTGGTTTATTTATTCAGGAGGTAAGGTGCCATAGACAGAAATGTTAAACTTATAACACCTTTCTTTTATCGTCGGGGCTTAACAAGGATTTAATAAAAATTATAAAAACGAAAAGTTATTATCAATACAATTTTCTCTTATATTTAAAGCAAACTCAACTATTAACTCTTGACACATTAAAATCATAAAAAAATACATACCCATAACTTTCAGCGGATTTAACGGAGCTGGCTGCTGATTCGTTCTCACTATTTTTCGTAGAATCTCTTTTAACCCGCATTATGATAATTTTAAATAATTATACATTTATTAATATTTCTAATACAAACTATACTATATATTTATTATTTTACAATAATAAATATAAAAAACAAATAACAATATAACGGAGTACTTGGTTCCAGCCCGAGAGACAATGTGAACCCAGATGCAAGCCATACATAAAATAATGCGAGACTCGAGAGTAATAATGGGTAGTATTGATAAAAATACAAATGAGACACATTTGTTTACATAAGAGTTACGATAAGGCATATTACTAATCGATTTTCGATAGATAAATCTATTGACTTAACAATTTTAATCACCTTCTCTTATGAATCCAAAGTCTCAATTTGTTTTTTTTTTTTATTTACTAAGCTAACAACATCTGAAACAGACTTACTGCTACCACCTTCATCGTTCATTTATTTTTTTGAAAACAAAAAATAATCGGCCATATCTCAACTAATTCAATTAAAAAAAAAATCTCAAAGCAATTTTTCAGATGGAGATTATGTTAACTAGATAAGTTTATTTTCATTGATAAATATGAATGTATTGTATAAGTTATTTCAATAAATTTTAAATTTATAAGCCAAACCAAAAAATAATAAAAAGTACGTATATCTTCTATCATATTCCTATACCAAATCTTGATTGGTATAGAAAGAAAACTGCGCAAGCGTATGAGATTTTTTGAATTTAAGATAAGACCAAATGATTTACTCCGAGGGGCTTTACTCTCTAAGCTTTAGTTCATGTCCATGACTGCAATAGCTAAATTGGGTACTCAATGATATGTGACGGGCTTGACACTATGACTCTGTGTTCCCTCGCTGTCCTTTACTGCGTTTATAAAATGGAGTGTTCTGGAGAACTGTTTGATTTGGTTGGTCAGATCAGATATCATACTCACCACGTTCTGTTCAAATCGATTGGGGTTTTGAAAATTGTGTGCGCCCTCTTTCCGCCAGAAAGTAATGTAGTAGCAATACTTGAAGATGCTAATGCAAAAGCAATATTCTATTGTTGTTTCAATTCAGCTAGAATTGCCCTTGTCAGATAGGTATTTCCACCACCACTTGGAGCATCTAAGAAAAACACCTTTCCTTAGTTACTTAAGGCGCTTCGAAACTTACTAAATATTTGTCTTGAAAAAGAAGTTGACCCTCGAAAAACGTGGAGTTACACACGCAAATAAACATTCCCCACTATTAGGATGCACTGTGTTATACTCTGCTAAGAGCAGCATCTGGCCACAACATTTTTTTCTACTGTATAATATGCTTTTATGTACACTTTCAACTAATATTTTATATGCAACATGGCTTGCGTGGCGCAGTGGCACAAGCGTGTGACTTTAAACGCGACAGGTTGTGGGTTCGATCCCCACTCAAGAAAATGAAATATTTAATATTTCCAGTTTAAATATTTAATTATTTCATTTCTTCGTTCTGGTAACAAGTCAAAACACGATGAGTCCCGCCAGTTTTTTATCACTTGATCTCCTTTTTCTTGTTTATGAAGGAAATTTGATTTTTAATAAATTTATAACTAAGATATTATAGTTTATAAGTGAAAAGAAATAATAATTTTAAGTCTCTACAGAATTACGATTTAAAAAAAACATGAGAATTTTGTGTGAAAATGACAATATATTGGATATGTACAACAAGTCAAGCTTTAAGTATGAGAGCAATAATATAATATATGCTTGAATTTTATTTTAAGAGTAAATTTTTAATTATAAAACATCTTCCTTTGATCTCGCTAAACAAAGGCACTGAACGATAAAAATGGCCGGAAATTAGGAGAGAGAGAGGAAATTAGGAGGGAGAGATCTAAATAATGTATCTCCAAATGTGGGAAACCCCTGAAAATATGTATTAATTATAGCTAATAAAAAAAAACCACAACATATAAAAGTTTTTTTTTTCGTTCAAACCCTAATTTTTATAATTTATATATAATTTGTTACTTGAGTATGTAATTATAACAGATATTATATAAATCTGTACATAATTTTAAATTAATTTTACAATTTAAGATATTTCAACGTGTATATTCGTATTATAAAAAATATTTCATGTATCATTTCTTCGCTCTGGTAACAAGGCAAAGCGCGGCGTTGAGCTCCGTCACTCAACACGCAATGCCTCAAATTAGACGGAAAGTGGCCAACGGAACGGAGTGTCTTAACATTAGGTTCCCTCTGCCTTCCCTGCCAAAAATGATCATTTTTTTTAAATATCGTAAATTACCTATATTTAAAATGTGTACTCATCGTGTTCAGTAACGTATACGGATTTCTTTAATATAAAATACAATAATCTAGTCAATAAAATTTTACTATCAAAATAGAAACAGTATTTTATTTAAATATATTCTACCATTTTATTTATAAAAATAATAAGAAAAAAATATATATGAAATATTTTATATTAAAAACAAACAATTGTGTGAGTGTTTTCAGGATTCCCAGACATACATACATACTTCTTATTGTAATATGTAAACACAGCGATACGCGTTGTTTATAATTAATATTACTTACGATTGTTATTTTTTGTTCATATTTACTTAATTAAGTTTTGAATATCTTCCAAGTTTTTTTTTTTATATTGTTGGCAATATTTATTCAGTCACAATGTACCGCGATTAAAGGTCGTGAGGCTTTAAAGTAAAGACCATATGTCTATAATATTGAAATAAGGTTAGCTTGCTGTTCGTTCTTTTATAAATGAAAGTTTGTGCTTTATTCTGTTGAATGAAATATCAAATGTGCCAAAAAAACATTAAGTAATATGAAATTATCAGTTTTCAACAATTAAAAATAATTTATTTAAATAAAATTCGTTTGTTTTAGATGAAATTTCAACGAAAAATGCTTAGATTACCGAGAATTGTACGAATTTTAATAGATTTAATAATTGATGCCATATTTGGATTATTTTGGGAGCACAAAAAAGCTATTATTCCAAATGTAGAGAAAAAACATTATTTTCTCACGGAAAGTGCAACAAGCTTAGCGAAGAAGATTAAACAAAGAGAGTTGAAGTCTGAGGAATTAGTGCTGGCGGTTATTGATAGAATAAAGCAAGTATGATCACAGTTAGCTGATAAATAAAAAAATATCTAGGGAAAACTACAAAAGCCGAAAACGTTGTCACTGCCATCACGTATTCCACAATCATTATAGTAGTTAAATTTAATGTGATTTTATAGTTTTAAATACACCGGCCAAACTCGAAAGAACTTGCTTACGAAGGGGTTATTTAAAAATTATTATTTGTGAGTCCCCTTAAATATTTAGCTTATTGTACATTTTATAAAAAAATAATAATAATATAACAGAAATACTCACTTTATAGCTGTGAATTTTTAAATTATATATAATAAACATATGTTTTTAAATTATAATAATTATAAATTCAACTAGAGACCTGTCGTGGCGCAGCGGTACAAGCGTGTGGCTGTAACCGACAGGTTCTGGGTTCGATCCCCAGTCGAGGAAATGAAATATTTAATATTTTCAATTTAAATATTTAATGTTTTCATTTCTTCGCTCTGGTATTAAGGCAAAGCGCGGCGTTGAGTTCCGCCATTCAACACGCAATGCCTCAAAAATTGGCGGAAAGTGGGAAACGGAAGTGGAACGGAGTGGCTTGACACTAGGTTCCCGGGTTCCTACCTATCCTGCCTTGTGGGGGATACAGCGTGAAACTTAAAAAAAAAATTCAGCTTGGCAACATATGGACTGATAAAGAAACAGCAGAGTCATAATAGGGTTCCATTTAACCGTTTGGGCACGGTATTACGTACGGTACGGTACGTACTTAGTACGGCACTCTAAAAACCTTAATACTACTGGATTTTCATTGACAATATAGCAGCTGAATAGAGAAGAATAATGTTGGGTGTGAAGCAAACACACTATCTATTATTATAAGCCGACTTCTACTCCAAAGAATATCAATATTTTATTTCCAGTCGAGTTAGACAATTCAGATCCTGAAAAAGAAGAAAAAAGAGAAAAGGGAAATTAGCACTTATTACTTGTTTTTAATTTCAGTTTATCAAAATAATTTATGGTATTAATGAATATTTCTTCTTCAGGTCAATCCTTACTTGAACGCGATCACTGCTGACCGTTTTGAAGAAGCCTTAAAAGAAGCGAGAGAAATTGATAGACTGTTATCATTGGGAGTCTCTGATGAGCTGCTGAGTAAACCGTTTTTAGGTAAACCTTATTGTTTTATCACAGGCTTATTTACTTTCTATAGTTATTTAAATTTGAGTTTATGCTGGAGTAGTAAGGTTTGCTTGATCTTATAATTTCTTTTGCTTAATTCTTATGTACACACAGATACACAGATATATAAAATAATATTTGATTAAACCCCAACTTTTGATAATTTGGTTTACCATACTTGTGCCTGCGCGTTTTCCAGGTGTACCCTATACCACAAAAGAAAGTCAAGCGGTAAAGGGCATGCCTCTAACAATGGGGCAGCTACGTCGCCGCAATGAAATAGCAACAGAGGACAGTAAAGCAGTGAAACTACTGAGAGACGCTGGAGCTATACTCATCGCTTGCAGTAATATTCCCGAGCTTCTACTTTGGTACGTAATTAAATTTTAGGCATATTTAATTTTATAACAAAAATTGAAAAAAAAGACTAAATCAAAAAGAAATCTCATTAAGTTTTAACATAGTTCTGTTTTTGTTCATGTTTTGCTTACTTATAGATTGCTAGAGACAGCATACCTAATATTATTATGACTCTCCCAACCAGGCCCTTCCGAAAATAATGTTCTGTCTCAGGTCAGAATTGACTGAGTACATATTAATATGTAACTTGTCTGCATTCTGTGGTCATTCGAATACATTGTACACGTTGGATGATCAAAATATTCCATGAA
Organism: Eueides tales michaeli; assembly: GCA_018249855.1. Taxonomy (NCBI): domain Eukaryota; kingdom Metazoa; phylum Arthropoda; class Insecta; order Lepidoptera; family Nymphalidae; genus Eueides; species Eueides tales. The sequence continues at coordinate 1,371 of DWMZ01003378.1, read as the reverse complement.
ATTTAATTAAATTTCTCATCATCTTTTATCAGACGTTTCCCAATTGAACCCTTCATGATGGAAAATCAGTAACTAAAAGATTTTATGCTATTTGTTCTTATATGATATAATATTCATTATCTTATTTCAATATAACAGGCAAGAAACCCGCAACCCCGTGTACGGCATGACCAACAATCCGCACCACACGGGCAGGTCGCCGGGCGGCTCCAGCGGGGCGGAGGCCGCGCTTGTCGCGAGCTGCGCCAGCGTTATTAGTCTATGTAATACATATTTCATTTGTTTTTCTTATGTCGGTAACGATCATACAGTACCGTTAACCGCCTTGGCCGCCCTGTAGTTAGCTATTAGTTTTTGATTATTCTCTTTATACTGAGAAAATCAACTTTAGACCGTCACGTCTTGACCATCGGACTATATATAAAAGAATATACCTATTGAATGTACTGAGTGTTGCACTGTATCTCATATATGGCAGGATAGGCAGAGGGAACTTGGCAAACCTAGTGTTGAGACACTCCGTTTCCTTCCCCATTTTCCGCCGAATTTGTGGCATTGCGTGTTGAGTAGCGAAAGTCAACGCCGCGCTTTGCCTTGTTGTCACAGTGAAAAAATGAAAATACTAAAAATTCTAATTAAAAATATTAAATATTTCTCCTCTTCGAGTGGCGGTCGAACCCGTAACCTGTCGTTTACACTCACACGCTCGTGTTCCTGCGCCACGACGCTCACTATTAAATTATTTCTAGAATATTATTATAGAAATGTCATTCAATTGAGAAATTATTGAATTTTGCCAATCAATCCTCAAACGCCCTTAAATATTTTTAAACAACACTTTAAGTTAAAATTCAATTGTGTATTTCTCGAAACGTAAGGCAGTGACAATAATTAAAAAAAAACAGATGTCAAATATTTTAATGTATACGAAGTAAGAAGAGCTTACAAAAAATATTCCTTCTTAAAATTAATGTTACCTTAAATATAATTAATAACAAACTTATAATGAGATAATAAAATTATAACTTAAAATAGCAAATATTTCAAATAATCATTTGGAATAAATACACGTATTTTTCGTGTGTGTAAATAATTTATAAAATGATTGTTTTTGTTATTCATGTGAATTCATTTTGATGAATTTTTATTTTATCGAAAAGTACTTCCAGCCCCTAACAAAATGAAAGTATTAAAGTACTAAATCCTGCAATATACGAAATTTTTATATAATCCTTAACTTTTTACGCCGTGTGATCCCGGCTTAGAATAGGATCACCCTGGTACTGATGGTGTCGTAAGAGGCGACTAAAGTACGAGTGGAAGAGTCACGTTGTCAGCAATGACAGCACGCATGGGCAGACTCGACCGGAT
>DWMZ01003377.1:0-12805 GCA_018249855.1 Eueides tales michaeli | reverse complement strand
TGGTTACTTTCATTCATCCACTACCTACCACTGACCTTTGATAATTTGCAAATTTTACTTTTAATACAATAATAAAATTAGCTTTTAGTTGACGTCTACATCCCGTTTGCCTTGTCCGTACTAAAATATTATAAGTTCTAACCCATGTTAGTCATAATTTGTCGTCTCTATCCATAGAACTATTTAGTAAGACAGTAGGAAATCTGTTCATTATTATATTGTAAATTCTTTTAACTTTACTTATGTGTAGCACAAAAATATTTATTAAAATTGCTTCAAAGGTTTCAAGTAAAATCTTCAATTTCTGATATAAAATAATTTTCTTGCTTACTTTCTCACTCTGGTAATTTGATGTTTCCGACGGAGTTTAGTAATCGAGGCTGTTTATGTCAGATATTATATATCACTTATTTGATTTAACTGAAGTTTTAAGAAGAAAAATCTGTTGAAGTTATACAGAAACAAGATTAACAAAAAAACATTTAATAAAACCTTATTGAGCTTTTTACATCTTATTTATTGCTTTTCAATTAAGTTTACTAGCACTTTCGCGTCTTTTTTCTTCTCTACACATAGATATTTGTTTTCGAGGCCTAATGAAAACGTAATACAAATATTAATAAAGAATCATTGGATTTTGTACTTTTCAACAATGTTTTTAGCTTACCGCTATATCCCGCATATAGCATACATAGGTAGACATAGGGAACTTAGGAACCTTAGGAAGTATTTAGACACTCCGCTCCGCTACCCACTTTCCGTTGAAATTGAGACATTGCGTATTGAGTGGCGGGACTGAACACCGCGCTTTGCTACTTCATTTTTGAACGAAGAAATGAAATTATTAACTTGTGCCGCTGTCTCATGACGGGCCTCTAAACTATATTTAATATAGTATAGTATAAAAACTTGTGAGAAGAATATGATAGAATATATGTTTTCAGAAAAAATACTTATTTACCAATTTAAGATCAAGTAAGCAATTTTTTCTAGTAATCTTTCAGGATCATCATCCGTCGGTATGAGCCAATAACTTACAAGCCTGATATTGAATCCACTCTCTTCCTGTCGCTGAAATTATTTTGTGTCACACAATATACTAAAATGTTTCAAGTCATATAGTACTAGTGATGAATAGACTTTTTCTTTGCAAGCAGAAGAGTCGATTTCTATGATTTGTTTAACTATAGATGATGGCTGGCAGTCCTCATCTGCGTCCGCGTTTTTAATGTTTTGTATGGTGAAGACGCTCTTTTGTAACTGACGCTTTTCTTCTTCTCAAGAATTAATAGTTAGGGCACCTTTAAATAAATAAAATAATGAAATAGAATTCCTACTTGGTAAATTGTACCTTTTAATAAACCTCCCCTGAGCACTTTCATGTTCATGTTCCTAGAATGAGTTCTTTTATTCACAATGTGACCGCAGCTTCTTTTAGATCATCTTTCGGGCGATTTTTTCCTCTTTCTTGAATACTTGTGTTGCCCATTTATAGGTATTGTTTATCCTTAAATTGCCAGCTAACTTCTATGTTAACTTTTAGTTGTTTAAGATATTTCTATCTATTTAATTATATTATGAAATTTTAGTAATAGGAGATAAATTTTATAGTGGAAAGTGTAAAAAAGAAATTTTGTAATCCTAAATTATATTCAAATTTTCTACTTCATTTGGAAAACATATAAAAATTTGGACATAGCCGGATTTGAATAGGCGCCTCTTGGATATCATTTTTTTTTTTTTTATAAATTTTCTTAAGCTTCTTCTAAATAAGTACAATTATTTTCCTAATGTAATTAACATTTTAGAAATATCAAAAAATCTTCTACTTCAAATGTAGCAAAATTTATGTGCTGGATACTCCACCCTCAAGAAAGGTTATGGTAATCATATAAAACAATATTAATCATATTAATATTACAGGTCAGTCATTGCGCAGGAGCAAACGCGTGCAACTGTGAACGCGTTCGAGATTTTGTGGGTTCAATTCCTTCTCGAGGAAATTAATTAACTGATATTTTCTTTTTCTTCCTACGGTTGTGAGGCGAAGTGTCCTAACAACAGTTTTCCAGGTTTCCTCTGCCTATTTTGATTTATCTCCGGGTTGAAGTTGCAAATAGAAACTAATATATACGTACATACGACAATTATTTCTTAAAAAGTTTATCGTTACTTGAAATTTTTCTTAAGGTATAGGTGCATCTCTTATGTGGTAAAAATAATGTGGCAATAGATACTTTCTAAGGCGTAAATAATGGACAAGCAAAGCCACGACTTTATTAATCTAATTACTTGGGCTTAAATTAATTGCAATCAATTTGGCTCGTGAGTTTTAATTATCTATAATTTAGATCGGTTTTAAACCAGCACTGAAATCGCTCATTATTTTGATAGATTTATATCTAAATGTATATTGAGGTTATACAGTCTGTGGAAATTGAGGGTTTAATTTCCACTCGGGAAATTGATATAGATAATAAATATATTTTAATATATTTGAATATCGTGTCTTGCCTTGGAAAAATAAATTATTATCAATTCGGTCAGTAAAATTATAACAAATGACTATGCTATTTTGTGTTGGACATAAATGGAGTGAAAAAAAAAAAATATTTTTGTTAAAATATTTTACTTTAGTACATAGTTTTGAGAAATTAAAGTAATTAATTTCATTTAGCCACCACTCACCCTCGAGATTTTGCAAATTTAACTTCTAATATAATGGAATTCAAGCTTTAAGTTTACATCTACATCCCGTTTGCCTTGTCCGTACTAAAATGTTATAAGTTCTAACCCATGTTAGTTACGCTTTGTCACACTATTATAGTAAATAGTCGGTACAAAGGGATTGTAAACCTTTGATTATAACTAAGATCGTCTCTATCCATAGAACTATTTAGTAAGACAGTAGGAAATCTGTTCAATATTATATCGTTAAATCACTTAATTTATATATCTCACAAAAGTATTTATTAAATTTGAACTAATAGCTTGAAAAATGTATTCTTCTATTTTACATATTAAGTAATGTTCTTGCTTACATTTTCACTTGGGTAATTTGATTTTTTCGGCAGAGTCATCATCATTAATCTCCGCCTGTTTAGAGGCAATTGTATCAGATGGCATATCACTTATTTGGTTTAATAATTAAATAAATGAAGTTTAAAGAATAAAAAATAAGCAAAATGAAGTAACTATAGGCAATTTGGACATAGCGTACCGCATACCGTTCCGTACTTTTCGCCATTGTTTACATTTCTCTGTTCTATTGAAACGCGTCCACGGATTTTTATCACTCAATACAAGGTACACGTTGGGTTTAAAATAATTACAAGATTTTGTAAGTACATTATATTTTCAAATACTACTCGGCAATAAATTTTGTCGATTAAAACGATTCAAGTTGTACAAAGACAGACGATTAACAAAATAAAACACTTAACAAAATCTTATTGCGCTTTTTGCACATTCTTTCTTATTTTTCAAGGGAATTAAGAATCAGTTTGATGAAAATAATGACTATTTATGTATAAATCACTACCATTTTCGTGAAATTTGTACTACAGATAGACTAAAATATTAATAATATAGGGAGATGGTGCTAATGTCTTTTGTTATTGAGGCCTAGTGTAAAAATTAAAAGTACATAAGTTAATAGATTTCATATTTGTTATTTTTTTACCTTTAAGCTGTATCCTGCACATAGAAGGATAGGCGGAGAGAACCTAGTGTTAAGACACTCCCTTCCGCTCCGCTTACCCCAAAATTGAGGCATTACGTATTGAGTTCGGGAACTCAACGCCGCGCTTTGCCTTTGCTTTTTTGAGCAAAAAAATAAAATACTGAATATATAATTTGAAAATATTAAACATGTTCATTTCCTCGAGTGGGGATTAAACCCACAACCTACCGCGTTGTGGCACTGCACCACGACAAGCCTCCAAACAGTATTTTGCTGCAAGAATATCAAAAAATATACGTAATCTTGGGAAAATACTAATTTACCAATTTCAGATAAAGTGAGGGTCATATGGCACTCTAGGGGTCATTTTTTTCTAATAATCTTTCAAGCTGTCCTGTCACAGTCGATATGAGCTAATAATTTATAACCGTGATATTAAATCCACTCTTCTCCACATCTGTCGCTGGAATATCTTGTTTCATAAAATATACAAAAGGTTTCAAGTGATAAAGTACTAGTGAAGTACAGACATTCATTTTCTTAATATATAACATATATCTAAAATTAGGTTAACCGTGTCAAATCACATAGCATTTGAATGTACTCGTAAACACAATAGTTGTGAGGTCAATTCGACCCCTAATATTTCAATTTTCACTCTCTGGTGTATAAAACAAGACGTTGATTTCCAGCACTTTTTACTTCATGCCATGCATCCTACAAATGCAAGCGACAAAGACAATGGGGTAACTGGGAACCTAATGTTAAGACATTTAGTTCCCGTTGAAAGACTTCCGCTCCCTACTTTCCTCTATATTCCTGAAGCGTTCTTCAAGCAATTAATTTAACACGCAATATCCCCAATTTAGACGAAATATACAGAATGGTGTATCTTATTATAAATTTCTCTTAGCTTTAACCTGTACATAAAAAAAACATACTAAATTTAAAAACGTGCAAAATTTTAAACGAAGCAGGATTTGAACCCGCGCCTCTTGGAAACTGTCCAAGCTTTCTAACAGAATGATTTAGTTGGTCAGAGCGCTTGGACGGTTTCCAAGAGGCGCGGGTTCAAATCCTACTCCGTTTAAAATTTTACACGTTAAGGTTTTGAACCCACGCCTCAAGGAAACCCTCCAAGCGCTCTGACCAACTAAGCTGTTCTGCTTCGTTCAAATTTTTAAATGTATAACATTTCTCTGTTAAAATTTTTTAGAAACTATAAAAATTTTGAACATAACACGGATTTTTTCTTTACTATATGTAGATTGAAAATAACTTTATAAATACAGTAAAGATAATTGAATACATAAATACCCGAAAAATAACGGCCTGTCGTGGCGCAGCGGCACAAGCTTGTGACTGTAACCGACAGGTTGTGGGTGCGATCCTCACTCGAGGAGATGAAATATTTCATATTTTCAATTTAAATATTGAATGTTTCATTTCTTCGCTCTGGTAATGAGGCAAAAACGCGGCGTTGACTTCCGCCACTCAACACGCAATGCCTCTAATTCGGCGGAAAGTGCGGAACGGAAGTGGAACGGAGTGTCCTTGACACTAGGTTCCCAAGTTTTCTCTGCCTACCCTGCCAGGTGCGGGTTACAGCGTGAAGCTATAAAAAAAACTATATAAGGAATTCTTAACGAAATGTAGTCGAAAACGTATCGAATATAGAAAATACCTATAAAATTAGATAATTACGGAAAATTTATATTCCACTAATTTAACATTATTTGTAAACTATTACTAGAAAGGCTTTCTTTTTGCTGATATTGTCGATCGACCAAATACCTTGAAATTGGGTTAACATTTTGTAATCACTATATAATAAAAATTGAGTTATACAATCTGTTTGTGTGCTCATAAAAATATATATGAAAAACTTTAACGTTTTTTGTTATAAATTCTGTTTTAATATTTTTTTTCTCTCAGCCTCACGTTATATATCACTGTGCAGGGTAGGCAGAGGGTGCTTCGAAACCTAGTGTCCAGTGTGTTTATCTATGAAGACTGTCGTGGCGCAGGGTACAAGCACGTGACTGCAAACACGTTAGTTTGTGGGTTTGATCCCTACGCCAGGATATGAAATATTTAGTATATCCATACCTTCGATTTGGCGTTGAGTTCCGCCACTCAACACGGAATGCCTCAAATTCATTGGAAAGTGGAGAACCGAACGGAGTGTCTTGACACTAAGATCCCAAGTTCACTCTACCTACCCTGCCATGTGTGAGATACAGCTAAAATAAAATATAATAATCATGCATGCTACTTGTTATGTACCTAATGAGTTAGCGGAAGTATTAGGGTATAACTGACTATTTCGCTCTCAATTCCTTAAACTATAACTATTATAACTAAACTAGGAAAAAATACTATGTAAAAAATCACCTTATATCAGTTATGAAACCACATCAATCACATTATAAATAGCTTGAAAGTAACGATATTAATATTCCCTTTTAAATTTGAAGCAAAGTCGGTCTTTCTATAGCTTTACTAAAAGAACTTTGTGCTTTCCACTCAAACGAGTATGAATGGTTTCTAAGAAACATACACCGGTGGCGTGTCACTCGAGTTTATACAAATATTTGACTTGGGTGTCGCATTTTAGTATATTTTATGTACAGGAAAACTAAATGAGGGAAATAAAATTTTATTTTAGATATTTTATTTTGTTTTTTTTTTCGTCCACAAGGCATGTCGCGGCGCAGGGGCACAAGAGTGTGACTGTAACCGACAGGTTCTGGGTTCGATCCCCAGTCGAGAAAATGAAATATTTAATATTGGTGGTTGAGGGTTCAATCTCCATTTGACGAATTTACTATTATTAAATGAAATATTACATATTTTTTTTTAAATTGCCGTAAACGAAGACTTAAATCGATAAATCTAGTGTAAATATTTTTATTTAATAAGAATATGTAGATATCACAAGTTACTGGTAACGCGATAGTTATGGATTAATATTATGAGAATGCTAAAAGCAGTACTTAGCAGTTAACAGTCATATCCTAAATTAAGGCGGAAATTAAAATAATTATTGTTAGTAATTTTGAGGTCTGTCGTAGCGCAGCGGCACAAGCGTGTGACTGTAACCGACAGGTTCTGGGTTCGATCTCCAGTCGAGAAAACCTTGAATTGAAAATATTTTCAATTTAAATATTTAATGTTTCATTTCTTCGCTCTGGTAATAAGACAAAGCGCGGCGTTGGGTTCCACCACTCAACACGCAATGCCTCAAATTCGACGGGAAATGGGGAACGGAAGTGGAACGGAGTGTCTTAATACTAGGTTCCCGGGTTCCCTCTATCTACCTTGTGTGTAAAAAAATAATAATACAATAATAATAATTAATATGCATATTATAGACAATCAGAGCCTGCCATGGTACAAGCAGTAGAACATATAGCCTGTCACGCATACAGTATACATGACAGATTGTGGGTTCGATTCCCACTCAAGGAAATTAAATATTTATTTTTTTTATTTTGCCGCTCAGGTTATGAGGCAATGCGCGGCGTTAAGTTCTGCTACTTACCACGCATCATATCCAGAACTAAGCGGAAAGTGGGGAAGAAAATTATGTTAATCGGAACAGAATGTCTTACTCTCCTCTAATATTAATAATGTTGACTTTTCCATATTGAATATAAGGATATAATATTTTTGTAATTTGCAAGGGTTAAAGGTTATTTTGAGCGAGTTTTTGTAAGGAGCTTTACCTGTTATTTAATTTTTTTTCAGCGGTAGCGGTACGCATGACAAAGAAGGGAGAGGGAATTTGGAAATCTAGTGTTTAGATTCTCCGTTCCGTTCCCCACTTTCCGCCGTAGTTGAGGCATTGCTTGTTGAGCGGCGTTTGCCTTGTTACCAGAGAGAAATAAAAATAATAAATATAAAATTAAAAAATATTAAGTATTTTCTTTCCTTGAGTTAGGATCGAACCCACAACCTGTCGCGTTTATAGTAAAACGCTTGTGCCCCTAAGCCAGGACATGTCTCTATCTATTTAAAATTCATTTTTAATTTTTTCTGCTTCTCGTTAATTATATTCAATATGGAAAAGTCAACATTATTAATATTCTATCACTGTTAATAATCCGTAATTCATAAATTATGAAAGCTACAGGTGCGTGTAATGTCAATGGGAGTTCGTTATGCAAAATATCTTAATCAGGATAGCAAAAAATCCTTTCAATATTCTTTGTAGCTTTTTAAATTTTACTTTTTTTAGTGACTTTTTATAAATGCCTGCCGTGGCGTAGAGGCACGGAGCGATGTAATTACGACAGGTACTCGAAGAAATTATATATTTAATATTTTCATTTCTTCGCTCGTGTAATAAGGCAAACTACAGCGTTGAGTTCCGCCACTGAACACGCAATGCCTCGTATTTGGCAGAAACTGGGTAAGGGAACAGAGTGTTTTAACACTAACTTCCCAAGTAACGTTGTCTATCCTGCCGTTTGCTGGATACTATATGAAGTACTACACACGTACTACATAGTAACTAATAATCACATAATCTCTAAATCTTCAATACAGTTTACTAAATAAAAGTTCATATGAAAATGGACAGAATCGCTAGGGGTCGATGAAACACTAAGAAGCAATTACATTTATTGGTATCGAACAAATATATCTTATTTTTGACACAATATGTTGCCGCAGTCTTTGTGTACTTCGGTTTTCTCCATATATTTTATTAGAGTAATGAACAAGTCGTCAGCATTTAGTAACATGACATTTCAGCAGGAATTGGTGGATTAAAATTGGCGAATCGTGTAAAAATGTATATGAATACTGTTAAGGCTTTTCTTTGTAATTAAAATATACAAAATACTAGGTAAATTTAGGTTTCTTTATGCAACTTACTGTTAAATATCATCCTATACAAGATTTCAACTCTTTAAGAGTTAGACAATTAGAAATTTGCTATATTTTCGAGATGCTTATCTTTTGATTTACGGAATTCAACGCCTAGCTTTGTCTACGTAAACGGAGTATCTTGATTATCTTAGCTTATCTTCGTAGACCTAGAAAAAATGTGAACTAATAATCGATATATTAAACGCTAATAAAATCAATCGAAATATGAAATAAGGAATAAATATTATGTCTACAATTAGAGGCCGTTCTGGTTTAGTTGGACGTAAAACAGGTTGTGCATTCTATTTCCATTCCACGTAAAGAATTATTATAGTTTTATTTTTCTAGAAGACAAAATGTAAAGACTAAATAGTCACGTGACACATACAAAATATCTTATATTTAGATGAAAAGCAGAGTTTTTCTCAAGAAAGTTTCCAATCCTACCTCTATGTAAGTAATAAAGAGGGAAATAAAAAAATGAAATTATTCTAAAGTAAAAGCTTTGGTTCACAAAACCTTTAATTAAAAATAATTTTTATTAAATCTAAATTATAACTAAAAGGCATCTATATCTTGAAAGTGGTTAAGTGGATTGACTTTTATGTACTTCAACCATTTTATAATAAAATACATATTGCAGGGTTAGCAGAGGGAGTACAGTGTTAAGACACTCTGTTCTCCATTTTCCGACGAATTTTCAAAGTATTATTGGCGGAACTCAACGCCACCTCATGCCTTGTTACTAAAGCGAGGAAATACAAACATAAAATTATTCATTCAATAGGGAACGAATTCACATTCTTTAAATTTAGCAATGATATAATAGATTTAATGTAACAATTTTTTTTTCAGCTTCACAATGTATATTACACATGGCAGAGTAGGCAGAGAGGGTTTGGGAACCTATTGTTAACACACTCCTCTTTTTTCTCCAATTTTCACAGAATTTGAGGCAATGTGTGGCACTGCGGAGCTCAACGCCGTGATTGGCGTTGTTACCAGAGCGAAGAAATGAAAATATTAAGTAATTCATTTGAAATATTAAATATTTTGTTTTACTCGTGTGGAGATCGAACCCAAAACCTGTCGTGTTAACAGTCACAAGCATTTGCCCAAGCGCAACGACAGGCCTTACAAATATTTATTATTCACAAATATTTTCTTGTTATAATTTTCAGATCTAATGCAAAACGTAGGAAATGTTTTGCAAACGCATGATCAGCGATTCTCGGATTGTGTTCTAAACAACCATACAAACAGAAATACGAAACGTATGTTTGTATATTGTTTACAAATTTAAATTGACTAGACTAGCTAACAGCGAAGCAAAATCAGGCTTTATTCCCTTATAAAGTTCGTATATCCCATACGCGTACATTGATTATGACGATATAATACAGAAACTATTTTATATGCAAATATTGTTATATATAAGTGAAAGTTAAAATATATGTATATATTACCTACGTTTTTAAATATTCAATAATACATATTTCTCATTTATTTGAAATAAAATATCTTGGCTTTAAATATATTTGTTAATAAATCAATTGAGATTCCATATAATCTATCCGTGGTTAATTTTTTTTTATAGGCTGTTCCCTAAATGTATATAACAGGATAGGCAGAGAGAACCTAGTCTTTACAAGCCTTTCTACAAACATAGTCCCATTTTCGATATATCACTTGTAGAGTGGCGGAGCTTTACGCTGCGGGTTCCTCTTGTTACAATACAAATAAAACAAACGCCTCTTGGAATCCGTCCGTATGGTTTATAGGCGCGTGTAAGAGCGTGTAGGCGCGTGTTCAAATCCCGCTACTTTCAATTTTTTTTGTGTTCTAAATAAATATTTTTCTTTCCTAAGTGTAGAATAACTTTTTGAAATTAATAAGAATCATATATTGGCAAGTGCGCGACAACTCTACAATGTTGTTGAAAAAGAAATGTATTCTTTTTTTTTTACTGAAATGTGAAATTACTAGAATAGGCTCAATTATAGAAATAAAGTCTAAATTTATATTTAAAATTCAAATAAGCTAAATTTAAAATTTTAATAAAATTTAAATATTAAAATATATAAGTAATACGCGGCTGTAATAATATTATTATTTTCACGCAAACCCAAGCAGGAAAATGACTCCTTCAGCCATGGTTTACTACAATGGCCCGTCGTGGACACGGTTGGTAAAGCATAAATATTTATGTACCAGCGAGAAGAGTATACATAAATCATTAGTCACCAACAATATTGTTTTTAAAAAAAAGTTAGTAAAATATTTTAATAACGCGATTATTTTATAAATGAACAAATTATATACTTTTCCTCTATATTAAATTTTATGTGTCTTGTAATTATCAGCTATTTATCTTATTTGCTTATTTATTTGATTTCTCACTACGACTTTTTTTTAATTTTTAATTGGAGACTTGGTTGGATCTTTAATATTTTACATTATTTTAGTGTTTGTGAATAATATATATATTGCCATGTGATTCCGGCTTAGAATAGGATCACCCTGGTACTGATGGTGTCGTAAGAGGCGACTAAAGTACGAGTGGGAGAGTCACGTTGTCGGCAATGACAACACACATGGGCAGACTCGACTGGATTGTTCCTGCGTTTCGCATCGGGTAATGCCGGGCCTCAGTGCCCATACACTTTATAGACCGGCAACGCACCTGTAGCTCCTCTGGTGCTATACGGGGCCGTGGGCGACGGTGATCACTTACCATCAGGAGACCCTTAAGCTTGTCAACATTGTCTGCACCCTAAAAAAAATTCCCCACGGGGCTTCAAACCCACAACTATCGCATTCAAAGTGACGTGAAATGGCAGTGCCCTAAAACTGTCCCATTGTTGCAAAAATAATTGCAAAAATGTCATTTCCAACTATAAATATATATTGGTTGATAAAGTAACATAGGATAGTTTCTCTCGACTTCCCAAATTTCCATCTAAAAATAAAGGAGAGCATTAGAATAATTTTGTTATAAACATCAATAACTTCATATAAGCCATCAAGTTTCAGAACACGTACTCCTTAATGCCACACATCTCATATATTGAGCTTCTTTTGGCACCAATGATTCCATTTAATCGTGATATTTCGGAAAAATATATGGGAAATTACGAAATATGTTATATTGTATACATACGTTATATCTATTTTCGTTTAACTGATGAAGGAAACGCGAAAAAGAAAGATCATGTCTTATGTATGCGTGCATGTATATTTATACTTGTGTTTATACATACGAGAAAAATTCAAAAGTTTCTATATTATAAGATTCTTGTAATAAAATCTTTGATTTTCGCGATTATTACATATTTTAAACGAAATAAATTTAAAAAGATTTATCGCGGACCTACCCATAAAATAAATAAAGTCTCAAGCCCTCCACACCAGAGGACAAGATACATACAGTAGGCGCATTCTACAAAAATCCAGGGCAGTACACGAGACCGTTGATAAATCGTTGGCGGTAGTTTGATATTATGATTATGTCAACTGACAGACAGATGTCATCTCGGTCTACACAGACTACTGCAAAGTGTTCGAAACCTCGGTTTTCCAATAATGTATAGAAATGTGAAATTAAAAAATCTTACTGTTTTCTTAAACATAATATTAATTAATAACCGATGGTTTTTTTTAATTTATTTGTTAATAATATAAAGTTATATTATTTATTTAATAACGTACATTTTAAATGAAACAAATTTAATCAGATCAATCGGGTATATTCACTTATAAACGTTTTTGAAAACCCTTTGCGGTAGTACGTGTCTACTCGTGACCACAGACTACTACAAAGTATTCGAAACGTCGGGTTTCCAAAAATGTTTATAACTCAATATACGCGATAAACCCGGCTAAATTTGTTTTAGTCTGGATTTGTTAGGTTTTATTCCTTACTTTGAAGGCGGTGAAGTCGGCTGACGTCTTAGCATTAAATGGTCCCACCCATCACTCTAACATAAGACATCCAACAGTGCTGCCATCCTTTAAATATACCAATCAAATAAACTTAACATTAGATATTCAATCTTTGAGACCATTATGTTTTTAATAACTTTTTAGTAGATTTACTGTGATAATAAGTTTCTGAACTGAATGCTTTTTTCCATATTATTTCCATATATATTTTAGTGCGACTGCGCCTCTGCATCATTAGTTTTCATATTTCCTTTTGATGTTCCACTTTTAAGACGACGAGGCTAAGTATTTCATAATGTATTTATA
>DWMZ01003376.1:0-12805 GCA_018249855.1 Eueides tales michaeli | reverse complement strand
ATATAAAAAAAATCTCGTTTTTACCACTACTAACGGAACCACAAAATACAAGAAGGTAAGAGTTGTATGGGAAGGCGGTGAATTTAAACAGTACTGTCGCAAATGGTGTGCATCAAAACTCACAGGTCGTCTCCGTTACGTGTTATTGCGTTTTTATATTATAGAAGTTACGAAGACATATCTTAGAGTAACGCGTAAAGTAAAAGTCAGAAGCCTAAATAGAGACAATTGATTGACAGACGATTTTTTCTGTCTTTTCACTACATTCAAAAAATTAAGAATATATAAGGAATAACTGCAACAAAAATATCGTTGTGCTTACCTATTAGGAATAATATCAAATAGTTAGTATTAACTGATAAATAAAAAAATATATAGAAATCTTAAATGTTATAAAAAATAACTCCATTTAGGTGAAAAAAGACCATTAAGTAACTTAGACTTTAGTCTAAGAAGTATAATATCGCATAGAAGTAGACACTACACGCTCAAAAACGCGCAATTTAAAACCCCTCTACAAGCAAAATGATAGCCAATAAAAATAATAATAAAGGTAATCCTTTTTCTTAACTGCGAGTCGAGTTCACACTCCCCAGGCACCTGTGCGATATATTTATTGCGATCGTTTAAAATGCGCTTCAATAAGCACAGATTGATCGGAGCTTTTTTGTTTTTGTTTCTTAATTTTCGTTTTATAGAAAGCTTTCTTTTGCATAAATCTTCCTAGAACTGGTGCAAAAATGTATGACATTTGTGTATTCCATACTAATATTATAAAGCTGAAAAGTTTGCATGGTTAAAGGCGCTAATCAAGGAACTAGTAGTTAGAATTTAAAAAAAAAATAAACTTACACTTTACCTATCGGGAGACAGGTAAAACTACGTTTTGACGTAATTTTATAATATAAATGTTAAATTATTATAAAAAATAAGATTAGTGTCTATCTGAAGGTTAGCATTAGTATGACGTCGACAACCTTACCTATGGTATTTTATTTTTATTTTTTTAGCTTCATGCTGCATCCCCCACGTAAGCGTAGGATAACTTAGCCTTGAAATCGATAAGAGCGACGGAAATGAAACTATCAATTATTTAATTTTCTTTACAAGGGATCTAACCCACAACCTGTCAGTGTTACAGCCGCACGCTTGTGCCCCTACGCTATGACAGAAAAAATAATATTTCACTTAAAATGAAAATAAATAGAAAGCAACACCCAAAATTACCAAAGCCCAATCAATAATAAAAACCTTAAAATAAATTCACACCAATACAATATTAATATTCAAAAAGAAGAAACAGGAAAATATATCACGAAACACGAAAACGTTCCATAATAATCTTTCCACTCCAATTTCGCGAGTTGATAAATAGAAGTCAATAAATCTTCAAAATTTTTATCCTACCAATAAAGCGTTTAGCATTTTTACGAAGCTGTCGTTTGTAAATTTAAACAAATGCAAGAGGGAGTGTCTTTATAACAGCGAATAAATAAATTGTATAAAGGAACGTAGGTACTTCATAACTTGCTATTTGTCATGGTATTAAGGAACTGAGCAGGCAGAGGGACTCTGATGTGAAGATGTCCTACACGCTGACTGATTTCTAGACAGCATTTTTGCGGAAATTAACGCCGCAGTGGTTGTTTTTTAGATCGTAGTTATATGTTTGTGTACTAAGTGACAAAACTATCAAAATATGTATTACTAGACTAGTCAAACATGTAGATTTGTTTTTCTTTTGGAGTAAAAACGAAAAATACAGTTTTCGACTTCCACGTGGCACGTGGCAGGGTAGGCAGAGGGAACTTGGGAGCCTAGTGTTAAGACACTCCGTTCCATTCCCCACCCTTCACCGAATTTGAGGCATTGCGTGTTGAGTGGCAGAACTCAATGCCGCGCTTTGCCTTGTTACCGGAGCAAAGAAATTAATACATTAAATATTTAAAATAAAAATTAAATATTTTATTTCCTCGAGTACCACAACCTCTCACATTTACAGTCACATGCTTGTGCCCCTGCGCCACGACGGGCCTCTTTAATCCATTGTTTTTACTAATTATATGTCTAAAAAGAGCTTAAAGCTAAGGCGATGCTTATAGATAAGATTTTAAAACTTAATTTTCAACAAAATATATTTCTTAAAGCAACGTTCATCTCATCTACGCTCACCACGTCTTCAGCGCGATGGAGTTTCAAAGACAATTTATATGCAAATTCTCTCAGTACCTGCGCTGTAACATATCCATATTTAGTTATTGTATGTTTAAATTATTATACATATTTTTTAATAAATAAATTATTTTATGAAATGTAAATATATAAATATATATTTTTGGGTCTGTCGTGGCGCAAGCGTGTGACTGTAAGCGCATCAGGTCGTGGGTTCCATCCCCACTCGAGGAAGTGAAATATTTAATATTTTCAGATGATGATGAATTATTTAAGTACATTATTTTTCCTTGGCCCTAATAACAAGGTAAAGAGCGGCTTTGAGTTACGCCGCTCAACATGCAACGCATCAAATTCGGCGGAAAATGGAGAACGGAGTGTCTTAACACTAGGTTTCCAAGTTCCCTATACACATTAACTAAAAAAATAAGACAGTATATTTTGTAGGTACAGTTATTAAGCAGTCGATTTGTCCCCCATATTAACCCTGTCAATATCGAGGGGTGGAATTGATTAATTGGAATCACAAATCAGATGATCCTGATACCGTATAAACATTGAATAATTATAGTTTGACGTATTTAGATTGCGAATAATATATATTCTGTATTTTCTTATAGCTTTTTTGTATAGCAGCTTTGGTAAGGTTTAAAAACTTAAGAAAAAGTAAAATTATTTTACAGAAAACATTTTAACTGACATTTAAATACAGCGAACGCTAAAAACATTATTAGCTTTGCGTATTCCGCAACCAAGGTTCCCAATGGGAACCAAATATTAAGATAATTCGTTTCTATGACATTCCCATTCTCCACTTTCCGCGGCATTATAAACATAGCGTATCTACGTACGCTATGTGTGGCAAAACCAAACGCCGCGCTTTGGCTCGTTACCACAACGAAGAATTGAAAGTATTATGTATTATATTTCCCACGACACGCGTCTATAATAACATTATCAGTGAAATACTTTTATTTTCTTAAAGCGATACCTAATTTCTTTTATTGTTAGACTTGATTTCAAGGTCCGTTACGCTGTAACCCTTCCGTGGCTAATGGGTCTAAGAATTAAAAGTCGTGGCAGTTTTAACATTTTATTATTATGGTCGACTGTTAATCGACCGTGGTGCTTCCAGGTTGTAACTTAGGTGAAATTATATAGACAAAACGCCAAACTGAAATCACTTGGCTAGAACACAGAAATTTAACACAATCGTTGTTCTGGCTTTAAAGCAT
This sequence comes from Eueides tales michaeli, assembly GCA_018249855.1. Classification (NCBI taxonomy): domain Eukaryota; kingdom Metazoa; phylum Arthropoda; class Insecta; order Lepidoptera; family Nymphalidae; genus Eueides; species Eueides tales. Next base: position 9,398 of record DWMZ01003376.1, on the reverse strand, counting down.
CTTGAATTGCTAGCGTGCAGGTTGCAAGTTCGACGCCCACTAAAGATTTTTTTTTTTTGCTTTACGCTGTATCCTGCACTAGGCAGGGTAGGCAGAGGGAACCCGGGAACCCGGGAACCTAGTGTTAAGACACTCCGTTCCACTTCCGTTCCCCAATTTAAAGAAATTTAATATTTAATATTTTCATTTCTTTGGTCTGGTAATACCGCAAAGCGCGTAATGTTCTCAAATATTCAAAAGCGTGAAGTGTATAAATAGAAACATAATGTATTAACACTAGATTCACATTAGATTTCCCCTTTCTTCCTCTGCCTACCCTGCCTACTCTGCCTAATAAGTGTTTTGCGTTTTATTACATTGCTATGATATGCCCTCAAATAATTTCCTATAATATCTCTTCTATACAGATAGCGATCAATATATATTTTTTCAGCTTCACGCTGTATCCCGCACATGGCAGGGTAGGAACTTGGAAATCTAGTGTTAAGACACTCCGTTCCACTTCCGTTCTCTACTTTCGACTGAATTATAGGCATTGCGTGTTGAGTGGTAGAACTCAACGCCGCGCTTTAAATTTTATTTTATACATATTTTGATTATTATTATTTATCAACATCTCTTTCCTTTAGCAAATACATTTTAGAAATTCCCATAAACAAAGAATTTTTCTTATAAAACGAAAATTATACTTTATTAATGTATAGTATGACAAATTAAAAATGTTAAATATGAAAAGAGTTTGCGTTTGACTGTATCAAACCTGTCGTTGATGGACGCTTACCAAATAAGTACCTAGTTACTTGACTTTTGAAAACATTTTAAAGACATTACATAGAATAGAAAATTCAGACGTCGTTACGAATTCCCTCCATGTATGGATGGCTTGAAGCTGTATTTCTAGAGGTTCTGATATAAAATATAGCTTCTATAGAGGCTGGGGATTGTATATTTCCAAGGCACACTCCTCGAAATCTATACGGTAAAAAACTCTCAACCAGACAAACCTACGTCGCTGTCTAAGGCCTTGCAGCTGAGTATCATCTGATTAATCTTCTAGCTTCTCTTAATTAACTCCAAATTGATACTTGGCAGAACTGTAATATTAGTGAAAGCAGTACCCCATACACCGTCTTTGAGTTTTAATTTTGAACGACTAAACTTGTTGGAATATTTCTAAATTAAATAACAGATTTACTGATAAATTTAAAATAATTATATATGATACTTCTGTTTGACATATCTTAGTTAATGGGAAATTAAGAATAGAGACAGATTACAGCCTTCACTATAAAATGCATTTTAGTTAATGTCGAAAATTGATTACAAAAGAATAATAAAAAGTTTACTTAACCAGTTCTCTTGTGCGTAGTATCTGAAACAAGTTATTTTTATATTAGTATGTATTATTTGTGAAATATGTTAAATAAATTTTATCAATAACAATAGAGACCGCTAAGGCTATGGTGGCACATTGGCATAGTGCAGTGTCTGACTGTAAACATGACTGTTGTAGAGGGAATGGATTATTTTCTTTTCATTTTTCTGGTATCAACACAAAGCGCGGGGTTAAGTTTCTACTCAGCACGCAATGTCACGTAATTTTTTACCTCTATGATTTTTTTGAACATGTATTATACTTGTCAATATCTCTTTTATTCATGTTTAAAATTTTAAATGAAACAAATTTAATTAGATTAATCGCGTATATTGATTTGTAATTCAATATACACTATTTTTTTTAGCTTCACGCTGTATCCCGCACAAGGCGGGGTAGGCAGAGGGAACACGGGAACCTAGTGTTAAGACACTCCGTTCCACTTTCGTTGCGTGTTGAGTGGCGGAACTCAACGCCGCGCTTTGCCTTATTACCAGAGCGAAGAAATTAAATATTAAATATTTAAATTGAAAATATTCAATATTTCATTTCCCCGACTGGGGATCGAACCCAGAATCTGTCGGTTACAACCACGCGCTTGTGACGCTGCGCCACGACTGGCCTCATATAGGTACACTATTAATGTGGTTAAATTTGTTTTAAAGAGATCAAATGTAAAGAGAATGAAGATCTTATTATATTTAAAATTTATTCATTTAAATACACTTGATCATGATTATACAGGCACTTTTGAATCGTCGCACGAAAACTCAATGATTATTATTTTTGCTCTTTTCTTTTGGATTTGCGTATTTTGAAGTAATACTTCTTCATCATTATTCTTATAGCTGTTTTTGTTTGTTGACGACGTGGTCTCCTAATCAACTGCAATCGATTTTATATTTTGGGAAATACATTTATCTTAAATATTTATATTGTATTCCTCAGAGAAAATTGAATAGGTAAAAAAAAATGCGCGATTTTCAAATAATATCGAAAAAAATCACTTCAATTTTGTAAATAAAAAAAAAATGTTAATTAAATCATTATAAAGAGCAATCATTACAAAACATAATATAAAACTTTGTTAATATAGAAAATATCATAAGCAATAAATTAAATTAAACGTAAAACTAAAACAGCAGCGCCATCTATTAGCTATGAGACGCATTAACGATACTTATTTTTAATTCTTCTCTCTGATGCTAGATGGCGTTAGTGTAAGCATAACTATAGTTGTTAAAGAGCGCCGGTTTAATATTATGTCAATACAATATAAAGAAACACGCTTTTTCCTACAAAACAAGGTAAACAGTATCTCCGCTTTCTGTCTGGATATGGTTATCGCGTGCTGTGTGGCGGTTTACAACGCTGCTGTTGATCTTACTAAGGCAGGAAAATGTACGTATTAGTTAATTGATCCGAATGAGATTGATCAGAAAACCACGGCGTGACAAGAAACAGATGCTGCGTTACTGCACCACTGCGTGTCTACATATTACTATTTAAGACGTTAGGCAAATCATATTAGTCATTGTAAATAATATGATTTGACTAAGTTTACTACTACTTTATATCTTTACACACATAAGATAAAAAGATTGCATTCTGCCTATTACAAGTTGTGTTATTATCATTTAAGCCATATTTTTATTTACTCTTCAACTACTTTAGTGACATTGACATTTTAGTAATTTTATTTGTCGTTGCCCGCAACGTTGACTATAAGACATAAAATCCCTTAGGAATTTCCTACCTACAAGCCAAATTTCAATTTTCTACGTCCAGTATTTGTATCTGTACGTCAGACTGTCAGACTACCAGTAACAGAAAAAAATATAAAATATCTAGATTACAATATCACTAAAGTATTTCCAGAAATAAAATGCTTAAAGCAAAATACGTCGCCCAAACTATAGGACGCTAGAAAAATATTTTCTCATCTTTGTATACAAAGAAAATATTTTTGCTCATGTACAAAGATGACAAAAATTTTATTACAAGTTTAAAAAATATATATTACACTCAAATTACTTTAGAACTTAAGGCGTACTTAGACCTCTCTATTTCCATGTTGGAAAATTTTGGTCTTTAATTTTTAATATGAAATACATTTACTGTATTTCAGCTTAACGGTACATTCTGCAGAATGCAGGTCGGTACGATCGGTCAGTCAGTAGGTCAGAGGACACCATGGAGGACAGTTGGGAACCCAGTGGTAACACACTTTGTTCCTATTAAGACACTCTCGTGTCATAATATCCAACGCATTACGTCACGCTTTGCGTGTTAACTCAACGCAACACTTTGCCTTGTTACCAGAGCGAATGGACGAAAATATTAAGACTGGGGGAGTAGGAATCGAACCCACGACCTGTCGCATATACAGTAGCACGCTTGTGCCTTGTGCCCCAATAGGTCTCAATTCACAATGTGAAGATAATTATTTTATCATTGTGAATAAAAACTACCATAACTGAAAAAGTAGGAATATATCTAGCAAAGTTAACTATAATATTAATTGTAATAATTGATCGATATTTGTTTTCTCGGTCCATTTATGACCAAGGTCTACTTTAAGATATTGAAAACATCGAGTTTTTAAAAATGCTATCATTTGATAACACTATATTTACAAAATAAAAGTCTATTAACGCATTTGAAATATTAATTAAAAATTGGTAAAAAGCGAAAGTCAAATATGTTATTAAAGCCTAATAAATATTAATTAAAAAGAGATTAGAAGTACTTTTTTAGAAAACGCATAAAAATATGAATCTACCGGTATGTGCGCCTTTTGGAAACCGTCTAATAATTTTATTTTAAATATAATATATATTTCTAAGTGAATATGATCTTTGAAAACTTTTTCATAAAAATAATAATTATTGTTGAAGACAGCCACCCAATATGCACTGATTTAAAACAAACGTTTATGGCCTGTCGTGGCGTAAAGGCACAAGGCGACAGACTGAGGGTTCGATCCCCACTCGAAGAATGAAATATTTAATATATTCAATTCAAATATTTAAAGTTTTAATTTCTTCGCTTTGGTAATAAGGCGAAACGCGGCGTTGAATTCCGCCACCCAACATGCAATGATTCAAATGCGGCAGAAAGAGGGGAATATTATAGTGTGCCTTAAAACCTAGGTTCCCAAGTTCCCTCTGCCTATCCTCCCACGTGCGGTATAGTGTAAAACTGAAAACCAAAAAAAAAATACAAAGCGAATTCACGCATGTAAATGAAGCTAATATCAAATACATGAAAACAAAAGCGCATGTACCTATGTTCAAATAGATGGGTAAGAAATCATAAATCATATGACTATAAGGACTGGTGTACATTGGACACTTGAGTATATATTTTTTTTTTATATATTCGCTTTTTAGATTATTTTTCTAGATTTTTTTTTTAAATTGACAAGGTATTTCTTAAATAGTTTCACCACGAATACCCTTACAACTAATCTGGTAGACGATGATCGACCTCACATCCTATCGCATTTACAACCGCACGCTTGTGCTCCTGTGCCTTTATAGGCCTCAATAAACATAAACACTAAAAAAGCTCTACAAAAAGCTTAAAAGCACATGCCTACAGTATATAAGAGGCCTTATAACATATGAAACATAATTATTCCGTATGACTCATGACCTCGCATTCTAATCTAACTGAGAAATATTACAGTGAATGTTTTCATATGGGAAACCAATGGTAAGTGCGGCTTTGAGAATTATTGCTGTATGCTTGTCGCAGTTATGGCATAGACTTTCTACTAAATTATAATTTGTCATGTTGTAGAAAGAATTTAATGTTAAAGACGGGTGTAGGTTCGATTCTCGTGATTAGATGTTTTAATATTACTCCGTTCTCCACTTTCTGTCCGAATTTAAGACAATGATTGGTTGACTGGCGGAACTTGAGTGTGTATTATGCAATTATAAGGTAATTAAAAAATATATATGAATTTCATAATAAAATTAATAATAAATTGATAATTCATAATAAACTGATAACTGAGGCCTGTGGCGCAGCGGCACAAGCGTGTGACTGTAACCGACAGGTTGTGGACTCGATCCCCGCTCGAGGAAATGAAATATTTGATATTTTCAATTTAAATATTTCATATTTTCATTTCTTCGCTCCGGTAACAAGGCCAAAACGCAGCGTTGAGAACTGCCACCCACCACGCAATGTAAAATTACATAATATTAATATAAGAATTAGATTTACAAATAAAAATAATCAATCAAATAGTTTTTTTCAAATACAATTAGATTTTTTTTTTGGTTTCACATTCTATCTTACATATTTATCTTTTATCTTATACAACCTACCCAGCAACAAGTCGTACGCGCCAATCTTAGACAAGTCGTACGCGCCAATCTTGAAATGTTGCGTGTTATGTATCGGGTATATGGTAATAAATATTTAACCCCAAGTGGTAATTGAATTCAAAACCGTTGTAGTGACAGAGACGCTGATTCGCTGTGTCGCTACGATCACATTAGAACTTTAAAAAATATAATTTTATAAATCAAATATTACTTTACTCCTCAAAGTAGTTAAAATATAATAAGCCTACACCAAAATCAGCACCACCATAATCTCTAAATAAAAGAACGACATAAATCCTTATACAATAACATTACGAAATAATAAAGCTCACACCTTAATCTTATTACATTATAATAACTCGGAATAACTTGCAGATGTTTTGCCAATCAAATTTTGCATACCCCAATTTTTCGTCAACGAAAATTACGTTGAAAATTTACATTGCCACCGGCGCCATCTATGGGCTAGTAGCTTTACTAACTTCTAATTTACCAAAATCGTTTTGAATAATAATATTGATATTATACCTTTATTGCTTTTCAAATAAGGTCGAATGTTGTACAGCAAATTGGTTATTAGTTATATACGTAACTTTGTAAATATTGGGAGAATAAGATTAGGGTTCCGCACGATAACGCCCTTTGCAAAAACAGTATGTATGAATAATAATGTGATTTGCATAATATCAGGAGCTGATCTAACAAGGATATTTACTTTGACGCTGGTGTAGTTGATTTATGGGTTGGTATCGATTTGTAAAACGCAATATCAGTGAATAAGAAAATAATCTAAGGGGTTCAAGTCCCACTGCTCTTAATTTTTTATAAGTTTTCTATATAAGTTGCCAAGTTCCCTCTGCCTACACTGCCATGTGCGGTATACAGCGTTAAGCCAAAAAAAAACTATCTTGATATGTATATACGTGTATTAAATATTTTTTTTTAGTGTTATCATATTAAAAGAATACTAACGTTTGTTAATTTATTCATTCATTTTACTACCTATGTCTGTAGTGTATTTATATTGAATATTTTAATTTTAATTTATAAAAAAACATGTATATTTATAATAAGCAGTAATAAAATTTGACCACACGAAACCATTATCTATCGACATGTTGTGCAAAGTATTTACTTTTAACTACTATGTGAACGTTATCACGACCGTAAAAAATCTATACATAATTTGACGATATATTGACAATAAGAAAAAAAATAGCACAATAATAATATGTTATAATATTTACAAGAGGCCGTCGAGGACAAACATGTGACTGTGATCGCAACGCTTTTAAGTTCGATTTCCACTCAGTAAGCAGAAAAATAGCTTGATAATTTCTTTTCTTAATTAAATTTCGGAAAGTTGCAAATGGATGTGACTTATCCGTAGGTTCCCAAGTTCCCTCGGCCTACCCGTTATGTGCGGGATATATCGTAATGCTAAAAAAATAATATATAAAAATAAGATGTGATAAGACAAACACGTCGCTGAGTTTCGAAATTAAAAACGCATAATATCGAACTGTCTTTCCTGCTATATATTGGATAAGCGTCAATCTCAAATAAAAGTCACTTTTATAAGCAAAAATTTTATATAAAACTTTTTTCAAAATATATTTAAATTTTATATAAATTGTTGTAGTACAAAACTAATTCAGTTTCTTAATCTTTAATATTGAAATAACATTTTATATTACCTAATTGCCAATAACATTATAAAGAGGCCTATCGTGGCACAAAGGCAAAGTGTGCAACAGTAAACGCAACAGGCAGTAGGTTCGATTCCCACTAGAGGAAACAAAACATCTATCATATTTCATTTCTTCTGTCCGGTAACAAGGCAAATCGCGGTGTTGAATCCGTCACTCAACATATGCATCGCCATGCATCAGATTCAGCGAAAACTGGGGAACAGGACAAAGTGTTTTAACACTAGCTCCTAAAGTTTCTTCTGCCCTATCCTGCCATGTGAGGATGTAGCGTAAAGGTTAAAGAAAAAAGATTCTAATTTTAATGATTTACACCTTTTTCATTCAGTCGAAATTTAGAAAACAGATCTATAAAAAAGAAGCTTTTTGTGCATAGCGGGTTGAGTAGCAAGAACTTAGCTCCTAAACATTTCCCTACTTTCCCCTCAGTTGGGAATTGAACCCTTGCTTCCTGCCATCAACAATTTCAATATTTTCAGCAACTGTTAAAAAAAATGATTCAGTGTTAAATGAGGAATACAACAAACAAGGTGATAAAATGTTTAACATGTAACTTCAAATGTATTATAATGTATGTATCTCTACGATCTGATGTGAAGGTGCCCGTACTGATTTTCATTAACGAGTTTTCGTACAACAAAAACTTTGGCCACTAATATTCATGAAATGCTAAACAAAGATAATTAAAACTTGAGTAGCAAGTTTAGTTCTTATACTTTATTTAATCTCTTTAATGTTTTTCGTGAATATGTAAACGCTGTTGATATTTATCTATATTTTAATATGCTCATGAAGAGAATGGACTGATTTGTCACTTTCTAATTTTGCAAATAAATATATCCACAATTTCGAAATTGTTTAATAAAAACCTAATAACATATTTGGACAATAGAATCTGGGAAAAGCTCCCCTCGAGTTTACCGAAAAATAAGGCCAATTTAACATAAATCTAATAGCTTATATAAAGTTAATTAGTTTTTTAATCTTAATAACAATTTTTTAAAAGTATTCTTTTTCATATAGGTACTAGATTTTTAAATTATACAGTTAAAAACATTTTCTCTATGACATATTGCTCTTATATATTATCGTGACGGAATCCTAGAAGTGAAATGTTAGCCCAGCAAGAGTTGTCAATCAACATGCCGTCGTTATTTATATTAAAATTCCCGTTTTTATGCGCACGCGCATAACTTTATGCCGGGAGCTATAACGAGCTGTTACAGAATAAAAGTATTGTTGACTGAATTAATTTAAGGTCTACTTTTTATTCAATTTTATTTATTAAATTATTATTAAATATATTTATTTATGAGAGAATTTTTTAATAAAACAATATGGTTTTCTTAGCATTTTCCTTCATTTTTGACTTTTCATCCAATTAGACATAATGCTTGTAGGATAGATATAGTGAAATACGAAGCTGTATTTCGTACGTAAAAAAGCTCTAAGACTTTAATAAAACCTCAATTAATATCAATAAAGTAAGAAACAGCTTCTGTTGAGTTGACGTTTTATCGCTTGGTAAACTTATAATTTGTTAGTATTTTTCTTTCCTAAGTGTGGAATAACACTTTTAAAATAATAAAAATATTTATATTCTATTTTATACATAGGCATCTTATGTTTTCTATCAACAATATGTCTTCAATTTAAAATTTGAAGATATCGCAATAGCACAGTGTCTGACTGTAAACACCACTCGGTGGCATTATTCCGTATTACACAACATGACAAGGCGCAGCCTTAAGCTCCAAACACGCAATGTCTCAAAAAATAGGCGAACATAGGGAACAGAGTGCCTTAACACTAAATTCATTCCAACCTCCCTGTTTTATGCCCAAAAAAACATGAATCTACGAAAATTAAAACAATGACACCTAGAAAATACTCAATACCGCCCTAAGCTTACCTTACTGAATTATTCTATTACGAAAACAAAAGGTCAGGCATAAGGCAGTACATTGACGACTA
>DWMZ01003375.1:0-12806 GCA_018249855.1 Eueides tales michaeli | reverse complement strand
TTGTGTAGAAAATTAAGTTTCACAAATGTATTTTTGTTGTTTACGCTATATCCCGTATAACACTCTGTATCCCGCATGTAAGAGGGAAGGCTGCGGGAACCTGGGAACTTAGATACTTCGTTACCATTAAGATACTTATGTTCCCATTTTCCGCCGAAATCTGCAGGCACAGTGTGTTAAATTGCGGCACTCAACACCGCGTTTTGTCTCGTTATCAAGGAAATGATAGTAACAAATATTTAATTTACTCTGGTAGGTATCGAATTCACAGGTTACTTTTAAAATAGCACACTTGTGCGCCACGACAAGCTGCATACATATTTTTATAATATATAATTATCACTTAACCAAATATTAATTGTAAAAGCGTTTTAAATTTTTTTGATATTCCTTATTGATCCGTAACACTAGTTTTTCTAGTTTATGCGTAGGCGTCTGAGCAAATGATACAATTTTAATGTTTGAAGTAAAGCCTTTTGCTAAATCAATAAAAGTATCTTTTTCTTTTCCTTTTAACTGTACACTGTATATAGAAGATTAGACAAAAGGTACATAGTGTTAAGACACTCAGTTCTCCATTTTCCGTCCAAATTTTGAGACATTGCGTTATGAGTAGCAGAATTCAATGAAGTATTTTATCTTCTTACCAGAGTAAGGAAACGAACTATTTATATGTTTTATTTATATTTACTTAGATATTCCTTCTCCATAAACATTAGAAGCCTAGAAAGTATAATATAATCAAGAGGCAAGCTCATGAGAACGGTATTACTTAAAAATTCTAATTTCGTTACTACCACAGTGGAATTCATAATGCCCAGGGAGATGGCAGGCCGATGTAATTAGGCTTTGCAATTTAAATATCTTGGAGTCTCACTTTTAGTATTTTTAATGGAAAGTATAGAATGTAAAGCCGATTTCCTACAAGTTGTTGTTTTATTTCTTAATATTTTAAGAGAGTCTTTGAAAGAAAGAACTCAATGTAAATAAATATATTATAAATTTATAATTACATGGAAAGTATGTATAATTACATGTAAAGTGTTCGTATTTTCTATCAATCAACTACAGTACCTACTTAAAGTGCGTAAAAGCTAAGACAATGTGTTATTATTTTATCAAATCATAACGTGAATTGTTTATTGCCTGATAAATAAAGTAACAACTTCTGTATTAGCACAATTTCTTAAAAAATAGTTAAATTTTAGATAATTCATTAGTCCAATGATTTTTTTTTTAGTATAGAAACATTTTCTAGTATTTGTGTTTTGTGGAAAAAACATTGTTTATCTGTAACCATTAAGGTTTCTTTTGATGTTTTTTTAGATTTTTACTATTGTAAGGTACTGGGATTCAAAATATAGGCTTATTTATAATTTTCTTGGAGAGACTTTTTTTCACAATCAAATGACGTTTGAGCTTTAAGAAATTTCGAAACGGAAATGTCTTAATGGGAACAGAGTATCTTAACACTAGGTTCCCATGTTTTCACTCCTTTATTTTGCCATGCGGAAAAAAACGATAAACTGGTATAGTCGAACGCTGTTTATTTCCGTAATAACTAGCTTTTATATATTGCGTCTATTTACATTACGAGGTGACAAATATGTTTTCTTTGTAATTTTTGGGTAAATAGTATTTTATTTGAGTGCTATAAGTCACTACTGCTGGCTGAGACTTTTTCCTTATATATTTGATTTTTTGTGTTAGCGGAGAGATTACTGGTATTAATTTAAGTTAAAAGCGAGTTGTACAAGTCTACCAAGAATTCTGCATCAATTTCAGAATTGTATATCAACGTAAAGTAGAACTTGCAAAAATTGGACTTATGCATTTATTTCGTATGAAATGATATACAGATATATATCATTTCATACGAAATAAATGCATAAGACCAATTATTTATTTATATATTTTAGCTATGTTTTATGAAAATTATGAATAGCAGTTAAAAATTACAAGTACTTTTTAGAGATTTTTTTTACTTATAAATTTAAAAATTATTACCCGAGAGTTTTGGGTAATCATTTTTAAATTTATAAGTATCTAATAACAACATGTAATATTGAGGATATTTGGTAGAAGCCAAAATGAAGGTAAAACCACATTGTAACTCTGTAAGCCGCATGGAACTATGAAAATAAAAGCCACTAAGCCCATGTGACATGTTTTTTTTTAGCTTCACGCTGTATCCCGCACATGGCAGGGTAGGCAGAGGGAACAGGTGTTATTCGAAATTCAAATTCAAACATTTTTATTTAAAATAAGAAGTTACAAGCTTCGTTTTGAACGTCTAACAACTGGTGGTGAACTTACCACCAGTTCACTAAAGTTACTGCCTCAGACCTGAGCAGAACAGGCGAATGAAACTCAGAAGGACATCTCTTATTTTCATAAAATCAAAACTTTAGATCATATTTCTATAAGTGACAATAATTTATTTTAAATGGCTTGGAGTGAGCATTTTATTCCCAAAGCGAATTATCGTTTATAAAATCGATAATTTAGTAATAACCTTTAACACACAAATGTCTTTAATATTGTAAAATAGAAATTTCTCGGAAGTTTTCTGGATTCCCTGATTTTGCTAAATTCAAAAATATTTTTCTTAACATATCTATATATTATTTTTAAAAAATGTATTGAGATGCAAAGGTCTATATTTTAATTTTTATAAATTTTTCCCTTAAAGAATATTTAGTAATTTATATGTAATTTAGAGTCAATGGTGATACTGTGAAAACCCGTAGAATCAACAGGTTCCACAGCTTCACCATTCAAGAGTACCACAATTTTCGTATTGAGAATATCACTGATTTGCTTTTATATATATATATATATATATATATATATATATATATATATATATATATATATATATATATATATATGTATATATATATGTATATATAATATAAATGTTTCATTGTATCGAATGGGCATCGAACCCACAACCTGTCGTTTATGCGCCATGACCGGCCTAGTGTAACGTAAATGCCTATAGATTATAAAATTTGAGCTCTCATCAATCTAATAACCAACAAGAAAGCCACTTTTAACTGTCCACTTCATAAGTTACGTACAAACAAACTTTTAACTTTATTAATTTTGTCTGCTCGTATAATTTTGGCTTGCCTTATAATTTACAAGAGGGTATACTTATCTTCAAATTAGTAGAATTTAATATATTTTAAGCACGATAAGTTTCTACTAAATTCAATCTCTTTTCTACTAATTAAATCACCTACTGTTAAGAATAATGTTTCTACTAATTAAATCAACTAACTTTTTTGTCTTCTTTTCAGCTTAGAACGGCCAATATAATAACTAAAAACAGCTTTTACGATAATTTAATACAATCGTCAATAAAATCATTCCATATTAAGAGTGATATGGAAAGTTCTGTTCTTTTAGTGTACACATAAATAAAAACTTATAGTACTAAAATAATAATAAAACCAGCGCTTAATCTCGGCTTTCAACTGTAATACTCTCTAATGACCGGCCTTGTACCTTAATCGTTCCATAATTACAACCGTTAACTATGTATTTCTTGTTTGAGAGCTTTTTCAATTATTTTGTCAGATATATAACTTGGAAGCCATAAGTCTTCTTAATAATCTGGTATCCATAAGTCTTCTTAATAATCTAGAATTCTTAATAATTTGGAATTCATAAGTCTTCTTAATAATCTGGTATTCATAAGTCTTCTTAATAATTTGGAATCCATGAGTCGTTTTAATATTCTGGAATCTATAAATCTTCTTGTTCGAGTTTTAATAGACTCTACTGAGTCTCTACTAGGGTAGTCAGAAAGAAAAAGCTTTTTCTTCCACCTCGTTTACTGATAATCTCTCTATACTGGGGATACTCGCTAGGAAGTCGTAAAAAAGATAAGCTTTTTACATGACTATCTTTTAATGTTTTTATACTTACTGTTTCCGAAATTCAATTGAAGTCACCCTCTGGCTCTCACCTCTTACTAATCATTCTTGCTTCTTAAAACGTTATTGTCATTTTCCTCTTTTACATAATATAGTGAAATTATTATATAAATATATATATATATATATATATATATATATATATATATATATATATATATATATATATATATATATATATATATATATATATATATATATATATATATATATATATATTATTATAAAATTAAGTATATCAAATATTTGTGACTCAAACAGGCTACAAAAGCAATGATGTTTAGAAATTGCTTTGAAGAGTCTTTAGCCGCAGGAATAAAAAAAATCACATTTCCGTCCTGATAGACGAACGATATAGATTAATGCAACTCGATATGCACTTTAAAAATGTATATTATAACAAGATGTGAAACTACATTTAGGTGATCTACTCCCTGTCACAGTTCATAGTTATCATATTTATGGCAGTTGAAAATTCACTCCCATAAAAAATTTATATAAATTGAATTTGAATCTAGTCTTGCATCGTATATATTAGCGAATATTAATCGGACATTATTATTTTAAGTTAATATATTTTAAGTGTGTATATTTATTAGATTCAAATTTGCCTAACACTATAATGTGTTTAAATTGTTTGCGTGTACTTGATGGAAATGGATGAAAAATCTTGCTTTTTCCCGGTAGCATTTACACTTTATAATCTTTACATTGACACTTAATAAGAAAACTAATTTCATCCGACAAACTCAGAAACGCTATATTTTAAATACAGCAAGGTAGGCTGAAGGAAGATAGTGTTAAAACCGTATTTGAAACTCAACGCCATGCGCTGACTTCTTACCAGACGCCACGACCCGATTTATAAAAAAATATAGTCATATAAAATATTAACATATGTTTTGAACACTTTATTTCTTTTTTATTTTTTTTTCAGCTTCACGCTGTATCCCGCACATGGCAGAAGGTATTTGTGAACCTAGTGTTAAGACACTCAATTCCAATTTCGTTCCCCATTTTCCGCTGAATTTGAGGTATTGCGTGTTGAGTGGCGGAACCCAAGGCCTGTCTTTTGTCTTGTTACCAGAGTGAAGAAATGATACATTAAATATTTAAATTGAAAATGTTACATATTTCGTTTCCTCGAGTGGGGATCGAACCCACAACCTGACAGTTACAGTCACACGCTTGTGCCGCTGCGCCACTACAGGCCTTTATTTATTAAGGGCACAATATTACATTTACTTTATTGGGCAATAATATTAAATGTAAACTTTATTTCTTCGTATCATTGAGAATACAAAAATATATTCGACTATTTGTATTAAAAAAGTCATTTTCTTCGAACTGAAGTGAACTGAATATGCTATAAATAAAAAATCTATTAGACATTTAGAAGTTATTTTTATTAGAGATCATATTGTTCAATACATTATAGTTTTATACAATACTATAAAATATTGTGTGGTACTACTTAGTAACGGAAAAGATTTAACCACTCAAAGTTGGTTTTAAAGCTATTCTATACTTACAATAAAATTGTAACGGATCGAAGTCTGTACATAGAATATATGAAAAAAGTGTTATTGACATCATTGAATAACGACACAGAATTGATAACAATTTTCTTTCTGAGCATTTATTTACGTTAATCTCAGAAATAGCATTTTGGAAACGACTATCTGATTTATTCCAATTAGTTTATAAATTAAAATGATATACCCCTTGCAATATAGTTTGTTTTTCTTTTTTCAGTTTTATGCTGTATCTAGCATGGCAGGGTAGGAGGAGAGGGAACTTGGGAATTTAGTGTTAAGACACTCCTTTGCATTCCCCACTTACCGACGACTGTGAGGCATTGCGTATTGAGTGGTGGAATTCAAAGCCGCGCTTCGCCTTGTTACTAGAGAAAGAAATAAAAATATTTAATACATATCTAATTTCCACAAATGGAGATCGAACCGACAACATAACAGAAAATAAAAGTAACATCGATGAGTAAATTAATAACTATGTACTTTAAGCGAGCGAAACCGCGTGGCGGCGTTACTTACCGAGTAAAATCAAAATCACAACTATTCTCATTTCTCTTCTCAACGCTTCCAAAGTGCTCACAAATGAAGTATATAAAAAATAAGCAACATGAACACGTGTAAGAGGCACCAATAAGGAATCACTTGTCGTATATTTAGACTGTTTTTGATCCTTCGAGTCGTATTTAACCTTGAACCTTCAAAGTACATAGGAATGTTCTAATTTCCTTTGAAATTTACTTTCATTGTATTATTTTATGTATCTTGTTTGTAATGGAAAACTATTTGTCATACAAATAATTTTTAAGCGTTAAATATAAAAATATATTAATGTAATAAGGCAAAAGCGCGGCGTTGAGTTCCGCCACTCAACACGCAATGCCTCAAATTGAAAGTGGAACGGAGTGTCTTAACACTAGGTTCCGGGGTTCCCTCTGCCTACCCTGCCTCGTGCGGGATATAGCGTGAAACTAAAAAAAATATATAACCATCTGTACTTACCGTCATTTTCTAATCAATATTGTAATAGTACTGTCACCTTAAAAATATTTCGATTCCAAAAAAACAAGGTGTACAGGGCGAATACGAGGTCATGGTTCAGGAGTACAAGTGTACTATAAACATGAAGGTTAGGGGTTCTATTCTCATTCGTGGAAATTAAGTATTTAATATTTTTTGCTTGCTCTCGTAATAAGGCAAAGCTCGGCGTTAAGTTCTGTTACACTATACTCAATACTTTAAGGAACCTACGGAGAGTGGTGAACTAAATTATGTATAAATATATTTCGGTTCACCACTATCTTTTTTTAACCCATTGTTTTATTTTATTTTAAACCTTTTTCTCTAATGGATATGGAGTGTCTTAACACTAGGCTTACCTCTGTCTACCCTGCTACGTGTGGAACACGTGCAAAAAAAATATTGTCCATTCTAAGATGGAAAAAAGCGTAAAGCTCTTAAATAAAACAGACCACAAAATATAATCATTTTTGGAGACAGTATTTATCTCCAATAACTTTATATCTACATAGCATGTATAGCTATGTACATAAGCTCGTTTGTCTCTGTCAAATGGATGATGATCTCGTATCCACGAGATGGAAACGTCGTGAATGGCAAGCATTAACTTGTTTGGTTTACAAATTGTGCTTTTGAATTTCTTAAACTGGGAATATATAATATAGCCATTAAGTTTTAATAAAAATAGCTAAAATCATATTTGAGCTTTATAATATTAAGAGAAAAAAAAAAGGTTTACAATTATAAATAGATAAAGTGGTCATCACTGAGGCATACCATCTGATTGTAAGCGTAAATATTTTTGGGACGATTCTAGTTTGGGTAGTGGTTTCTTTTCATTTCTTCGCATGGTATCAAGATCAAGCGCAGCGTTAAGTTCTGCCACCCAAAACCACTATGAAAAGTAGCTACCCTGCTATTCAGGAAAAAGCTTGAAGTAACTAGTTAGACGTTTGCTTAAATTATTTTAGTTTAAAAGTAAAATAATCTGCTATTTACGGCTACTATAAACAAAATTCTATATTATATGACTTATAAAAAACAAAAAGCTGTACTAGAGGCCAAAAGTCAAATAAAAGGTAATAAAAATGGCAGCAGCTACGGTAGTAAGCTGGCAAAATTATAACATAATATTCAGGTCACAATTTAGAATATAAAATGCACTAAAATGAACGACATTTCTATTTATAAGGAGTGAAAAGAAAGTTTCTTTGTTATAGTACGCTTAATATTAATTTATGCAGAAGTCAAGTGTATATATATATATATATATATATATATATATATATATATATATATATATATATATATATATATATATATATATATATATATATATATATATATATATATATATATATATATATATATATATATACATTTTATAAATTAAAATGATATACCATATATACACTTAACTTCTGCATAATAGTGTAAGCAAAGATACTACTTTTAAATCATTTTTTATCGACTGTAATCACGATAGTTGTAAAGTACGTTAGCTCAACTTACAAGACAAGCGAAAAAAACGACTTAGTTTCACTACTGAACAAATTCATGTTATTCTCATGAACTCTAAGTTGATAAAGTGCGGCGTTTGGTTCCGCTACTCTTCAAGCAATGTTTCTTAAATATTACAAAATGAAATCGAGTATCCAACACAAGTATTTCTATCCTATTATGTGAGAAAAACCTGCAAAATAATTCATAACTTTAATTCGTAACTTTTTTATCTTTATATTTTATCCTATATGGCCTACCCTAGGCAGAGCGCATTTAAGAATCTAGTGTAAAGACACTACGTTACCAATAATACACTCGTTTCCTACATTCCATCAAATTATTAAAAAGTATTCCATGTTGAGTGGCGGGACTCAACGTTGCACGTTTCGTTGTGACTAACGAAGAAATTTAAATATTATATATTTCTTTATTTCGTGTGGGGATCGAAACTTGTCGCGTTTACAGCAGTACGATTGCACCCACGAGCCATGACAGGCCTACACCATTATATACTTATTACATTTTACAAATAAAATAACATTCATCGATAGAGCCTTATGATATAAACTTAGGATATTAAAGTTATCATTTTTCCGCATAATTTATCTTTGGACTCATCAAAAGTTAAAATATGACAATCTTCGTGAACAAAGACTTTTTAACTTTGAGCGTCCTTCAAACTTTATTTCCAAATCTTTTCATAATCACCAAAAAGTACGATGGGTATAAAACATGTCTTCCACTAAACCACGGATTAATATATATTATATAACATATATTCTCTCTCTCTGCTTCACGCTGTATACCGCATACGGCAAAGTAGATAAAGGGAATTTGGGAAAGTAATTAGTCTAGTGTGCAAGGAAATCAAAACATTAAATATACACAACCCTCTAAAATGTATTCAATTTACTAGCAATTATATTATTATATAAGTCTTATATTTTCTCGACTGTATTATGTGTACTTTTTAAAATAAATTCAATTCAAGCGTTTGTTATTAAATTTACAGTATTTTTTATATTGTTTTAGTACCTAAATAATATATAATTGACTCTCTATATAATGAATTTTAAAGGTTTGAAATACGATGACGAACAAAGTTGACAAACTTAAATTTGCCGGCATGTGTTCTAATTTTGTATGAAATAAATTACAAATATACAGCTTGTACATTTATTTCTATGAAATATCTCTCGACTTTTTCCTTTCTTTGTTTCATAAGTTCTAATTTGGTGCCAAATTCCATAACTGTAGGACATACTTCATAATTACATAAATTTCATAAAAAATGCAGCAAAACAATATATAAAAGTATTAAAGAACCGATTGGTACCTCCACGCGATATTGAGATTCCGTTCCGGTTTTTGGTTATGAGGTACAAAACCCTAAAAACAAAAAACATATTGTTTTTTTATCACCAGTTTATATTCGTATCTATAGCTACGCTTGGACAGAATACGATATACCTAATAATAAAGTAAGTCCTTCCGTGTATTCAATAGGAATACTTAGAAGTAATTATATCAAAAATGAACAGAAATGGTTCTGTCTTAAGGCTGTCAAAGTTGACATTGAAAGGCTGTAAAATATTAAATTAATGTATTTAACGGAAAAAAATATCAAAATTACTAGTTATGGCTTTCTTTTGATTTTCAAACGGGTTTCAAAAGTATTTCGAGAAATCTTCTTTTAATACCCTCTACTTCACCTAGCCTACTTGTATACAAATTTTAATTTTCTAAGTCCAATAGTTTTAGGTCAGCTAAGCGATTCCGCAATATCATATACGTTGGCAATGGCAGGTACAAGCGAGGACGTTATGGTGACAATAAAGAAGAACAACATTAATTCGTTGAGGCAAGGCATAGGAAAGAACGGCAAAAAAGTTTTATGAAGAAAGAGTGAATGGTAAGACCCCGTCAACATTGACAGCACAATATCTATGATTCTAGAGAAAGAAGAGACAAAAAGAGATATGCATAGAACGCTAAGGGCTTGGAGATCCATTCTTTCTGGCCACCAGGCGTGAAGCGTCAAAATCACGGCTTTTTTATATAGCAGGGCATACTAAGTGTTAAGACACTTTATATTTCACCAGACAATATAAAATAGTTTCATTATAAACATCCACCGCATTGATCGAGCTCATCACTACGTTCACATAGACGGTATTCAGACACATGGCTGCCTTATACAGCTTTAAAATGAACAATGATATTACTGAAAAGTCCAATTAATTCCCATATATTGTGGACTGTCCGAAAATTAAATGATCAGCTTGCAGGCAGGAAGTTCACCTGAGGGGAGTTTTCACGCTATCTGCGGCAATAAATTATCTTTTACTGGTATACTGTTTACATTACTTTGATTTACTGTTTCATTTTAAGGTACATTTAATTCAATTTTTTATAGCCTCACGCTGTATCCTGGTTATAGCAGGACAGGAAAAACTTAGTGTTAAGACACTCCGTTTTGTATTATTTGTTGTGCTGAAAACTGGATACTATCGTGCGTTAATTGATAAAATTTATAGTAAGGCTTTTTTTACCAGAGAGAACATAATTAATTTACTCGAATAGAAATCAAACCCACGGCCATCACAATTACACACAGATTTCGACCGCGACAGCCTCCACGACAGCCTCCGTGCCAGCCAGTAGGTATATATTAGATGTTGGCTATATTCTATACTAATATTATAATTTTTCGTTATTAACTGCGTAACTTAGTTTACTATTTGGTAGTTTTAATTACAAATATTAGATATATTCACATTATTTGTCTGTACTTTTCTCACGAAAACTGACTGACTAAAACTCTATCACACTAAAAAAATCCTTATTCTCACAATCCAACTATTACTGAGCTGTCGTCGAAAATAAGATATCGCCAAGCTTATTTTATATACGTCTCCGATCCTTACAAAGAATTTTTCCGCCCGTTTAATTCCACAGAAATTCGTATGTCGCGAAGTAATTTACTCCAGTGATGTATTATGGCGTGGTACTATATGTTACTTATATGTACTTGGTTATATATCTAGTACATTTTTTAGCTTCATGGTTTATTCCGCTTATCGTACGTTGAGCTTAAGAAATGTATAGTGAAGACATTCTATTTTCTACTTTTTGCCCAATATTTGAGACAATGCTATGTCTTGAGTAATGGAAGTCAACGCTGCCTTTTGCCTTGATAACATAGCCAATTGCTATATGCGGCATATAGCGTGAAGGTTTACGCTGTTTTCCAAAGTAGTTTAAGGACACTTGGGAACCTAGTGTAAAAACGTTCAACTTATATTGTAAAACTGCTAAATTTGCGCGAGGTAACGTTAGCTAGATCGTTAAATCAGTACCGCTTTCAATCAAAAGTTATTATAAAAACATAATTTTTTTCATTTACATTCTATGTAAACTGAGTATGTCGCGCAGAACGCACGACTTTTCATCAATTAAAATAAGGTGCGTTCCGCTGTATTCCATTTGACAAAGTCATCGTTATATTTTTATATATCATAATATTTCGAAAAATATTTGGTTACATTGTGAACAATAAATATATTTTTGAGGTTGATTTTGTGTTAAGATACTTTGTGCCAATTAAAACTCTTCAAAATTCTTGCGTACTGAGTAACGAAACTCAAAATATGTTGATTTGTTAATTTAAAAATTAGTTTTAAGGTAGAAACGTACTTTATGTCGGAATTTGCGGCTTTAACGGCTAATGATGTGTGAAAAAGGATTGATTTGAAGTAAAAAAATTGGCACACTCGGAACACCATAATTAAAGAACTGAACTGAACTGAAATAAAAACTTATGTACGTATAAATATTTGAAATAAAAAATTGTGTACGTATAAATATTTGAAATAAAAAATTCGTATTAAAAACTGTAATTAATGGAGTAACTCTCGTAGTTGTTCGAGAATATATCTACGTTGACCAAACTTAATAGATAGAAGCAATTTCGAGATGGATGCTCGTAGAACAACTGCAAAAAGCAGGCAACTGCGCTAAATATTCTTGTCACAGATAGCGTAAACACCTGTCCTACCAATAATGACATACAGAAACCTTGACGTGGACACTGGCACTGCACTAGACAGTTCACCACTTTAAAGTCATTCCGCGTGCTATACTTGAAGTATCACTAAAATATCGGGATCCGAAATAAATAACACACAAAGTTACACCCAGAATCGATGATCGTTATGGTAAAAAATTTCTTAAATGGAGACACCCCTCGGCAAATATAATGTAGGGATGTCCTACAATTAGGTGGAGTAGCAACATTCCTAAAATAGCTGGCAACGGTTGGACTGAGCTCAGTGGCATGCCATTAGATAAACTATGTCCAGCAGTGTACGAGGCTGATTATGATGATGTATTAACATGTACAACCGACATCGGCCTTTTTTAACTGTAAAGTAAAGAAGTCAATAGAATATCCCGAATTAAGGTAGATTAGAACGGGGTCTCTTAAGTCTTAGGTTATCTTGTAAGGTCAGCATTACACCCTCTACCTTTAAACAACAAAATTGTAGGTAGAGCAGGTATTCATTATATATAAAAGAATTTTAATTTAGTTTAACACTGTATTCCGCACATGTCAGGATAGGCAGAGGTAACTTGTTAACCAAGTATTTCAGGTATTACTTGTTACCAGAGCGAAGAAACCAAAATTTTGCAGTAATACTAACTATTAATCACTGTCACGATTTTAATAATCGACAAATTACAACCGTTATTCTTTATTTATGTTTAATTAAAGTCACATAAAACAATTTAACAAACAATATTAAAT
>DWMZ01003374.1:0-12806 GCA_018249855.1 Eueides tales michaeli | reverse complement strand
GTTTTGGTAGTTTTATTGATTTGAGGCGTATCCCATGTTTATGAATAGCGTTCAAGTTACTTGACCTATCGGCTCGCCTAATAAGCTATTTCTAGAATTACATAATTAAAAATATGTAACATAAGTATCAGAGGAACATATAATTTTTTGCTATTATGTAAAATTGAAATTATTAATTTTTCTATTAATATAAAAAATCTTTGAACCCTATACCTGACTTAATAGAAAATTTGTACTACAAATTTAAAGACAGTACATTATTATGAACTATTTCTAAAAAAGTTTGCCTTCTCTGATTCGATACGATATTCTTTTAACTGTTTTTATTATTTTATTATAAATTGGAATATGTTTATATGTTTTTTTTTTACTAAGTAAGGTAGTAAATGACCGTAACACTCAAAATACGTATTAATATATTTAAGCTGCATCTTTATTAGGTTGTTATTTTGACTGTGAGGATTTGCTGTTAGTCCTACTGGTCTTTACAGTGACACCGTTGAGGAGGGAAGAGGGTACTCTATCCCTGAGAGGTACAAGCACTGCGTGGCTGCTTGAGAGAAGGTCGATGACGGTAAGGGCGTCCCCTGCGGGACTCGAACCTAGGCTTGCAGCCGCCGATCGGGCTAGATATTATGTGTATGTCGTACAAGTTCCTTATAAATATGCTACCCTACAACTTATTTGTCATAGATCATATAAAATGAGTCAAGCTGTAAAAATAATACAACGACGGCAGTCTTGACTCGGTACACTACCCGTACTCCGCCATTGACTAACGAAGTTTTCTTTAAATAATTAATTGTTTAATTAATTAATTGAATAAGATCATGAATTCGATAAAGTAATAAGTATAGTAATTTTAACTTTAATAATTCATAACCATTTAATTCGGTAGATATATCTACCTTCCACTACTCCTCCACTACAAACGATGTACGCAAGTCGTGGTCCAAGCCCCACAGGAGACGCCCTTATGACACCATGTTCTTTATTGTTGGTACTTTCCACGTTAACCAAGCTAAGATCGGAGCTGTTTTAGCTCAACCTCCCCAAGTTCGGTGACGCTGTAGAGGCCAACAGGGTCAACAGCATACAACACTGTCGAAAATTAAAATTAGAGACATTCCACTACTGATGTTTGTCAATTATACTACCCTTCTCCATACTCGCTCTTACTTTAGCATTCCTTCTTTTAATTCATTAATATCCGACAAGTATAATGATGACAGCAGTTTAATCTATATTACTTTAAAGTAGCTTACCAAATACTTGCACACTAAAGGCAATCTTAATTAATATATTAATTTAATTCACTGTATGTATAAGATCATTTAGTTTTGCTTTAGTTAACAAGACTCTATTTCTAGACTAATAATTTTTTTTTATAGGCTTCTTTGAAATAGCTAAAAATTGTATAAAAATATGACAACTTTACTTTAATTAAAACTTACTCAAATTTAACAACTATGCGTGTATACGACAATTCATATTTATGATAAGAAAAAATAAATGTGTTTATATGTATTTGTTATAGTACAAATCTAATTTAAATAAATTAAAAATATCTTAACGTCAGACATTAAATTCTGACTGTATTGACGTCAACGACATTTTTTATGAAAAGTGTCGTTGACGTCATTATTGTCAGTCAAGCATTTACTGATCCAATTCACTAAATTTAAATTCGACTGCAGTACTAGACCATAATACCTACTAGACCATCGACTACTATAAAGTGTAAGAAGTATAAGATTTTCGAAAATGTGTAACACTGACTATACGTGATTAATCCGGGCCAAGATATTATTACTATGTGATATTTTTAAAAGTGGACCACATAGAATCAATATTTTGCAACTATCATTTCAGCTTTTTTACAAATAATTCTTCTATTAACTTGGAACATATGATGGAAAATTCAGAAGAATCTTAATTTAAGTCCCAAAACATTCGCTAAGGTCAAGGCGATGTGAAGGCAATGACTCACTAGTAAATATACAAGTACAACGACTGTGTTCATAAGCGCGTGCGCACGCGCCGTGTTATTACGTGTTGAGCGGTATGTATTTTTTTTTTTTTTTGCTGTTTTGTTTATATCCTAATTATTTTGCTAAATCATAAGATAAAAGAAGGCTTTATTAATTTTTAATTGCGTTTTAAGAATATATGATTAGTGAATATAATATGAAATAATTGAAAAATATTTGATATTTGGCTTTAAAATGTCAACATGTGCCGGATTCTAGCATAAAGATTGTTGCCGTAAGGTAGTCTAATCTCAAGGCGATTCCTACTTAATATATTTCCTACTTACTACGTATGCACATGTATACATACATAATAAATTCAACAAGTATAAATTAATAACTCATATTTTGTGAAGGTTTTATAAAACAAAACAAACAAACTTTTTTTAATACATTTTTTTACAATTAAATACAAAATTATTTATATTCATTTTCCCGATCGGAGTTGAAATTGGCCATTCTTCTCAAATTGGAGCAAAAACCAAAGATTAGAGGGTCTCAAGGACGCAAGGTAGCTCTTTCAACCCTGCTCCTGATTGTAATCATGATGAAGCGTGAATGTAAAAAAATCTAGAAAACGGTGTTTTTAAATATTGTGTAGGTACATGTATAATCGCGAAATCTATGAATTAATGACTCCATTATATAATAAGAATTATACAGTATTTACGAAATTATTTAATAATAGTTATAATATATATGTTAAAGTTAACAGATCTTTCCAACTACTCAGTTGTATCTCTTTCGATACAACTCAGCATAATTTCATTTGAGCGTATTTATTTCTCCATTGCAAATAAAAACGTGAAAATGAACAATAATTTCTTTAATATTATGATTCTAGTAATTTAAATGAAATTTACATACATAACAGTAAATCTTAATTTATTATAATAATGCGGACGAGATAACAAAAACATTAAAATAATATCCTTTGTAATGACACTTTAACGGTTAATTTGCGAATGGTACAATGACTATAGTTTTGCAAATGTCACTGACTTATACGTAATACTCATGTTTATGAAAAATAACGGCTTTTTTTTATGAAACATTAGTTTTGTATGCTGACTAATTTTCTTTGTGTGCTCTTCAATCAATATGACAGCTTCGGTGACTCAATAAGTGAATTGCTTATTTATATATTTTTTTTTGTTCAGACGTTGGGTATCCCCATGCTTCCTCTTAAAGTTATATTCTTAATATTCTAACAAATCTATATAGCAGAATATTGATTTTGAGTATACTTAATTTGTATTATGTAGATAAATGTCAAAGTTATTTTATAAAAAATATTATATCAGAAATTATTTATAAATTTGGCTATGCTTAAAATATAGACATAATAATATGTATATTATTTTGTATATATATATTTCAATAAATATTATATATCTAAGTATAATAATATTTATCAATAAAATGTAACTTTACGAAATTAATTTAAATTCGTGTGAATAAATCCATAACTAAAACTAACTGTGATCGTGATATTTCTAAATTCATGCAACTTACGTACATATGTAGAGAAATAATTACAATTTTTGTATAATATGTTTTATTTGTTAGAATATCTATAATCATATCTTAATGAATCTACGATACCACCACATTGTTCCACATTTTTGTTTACAATGTGCATTTCAATAAATTACTTTCATTTCCTTTTTTAATGTGACGACGTTGATAGATCATAAAATACTTTACAATGATAAGTTTCTATATAAATAGTTCGGAATTGACATCAATTGATCTATTAAACTTTTGTTCTTGTCAGATTTTACTTAACAACAGTGTTTAGTTTTCTTGTAATTATTTAAAAGCTTGAGAAAATACGTTTTATTAAATTAATAAATAGTTTTAAAGAAGTAATGCGATCATAATGGCAGTGGACGGAGTGAGTGAGACTGTATCGTTTGGTGCTCCATTCCCTTGGCAGCAGAAAAAACATATTTGAAAAGTATTTATTCATAAATGTGCTACGCAGCTTTTTTATTAAATAAATTATTATACTACCTTGTTTACAGCAATAATTGTGTTAGTATACAGAAGCATGTCCTATATATTTTCCGGAATTTTATTTGAAAATTGAATCCAATTATAGTCATTTACACGCTGTTATGGCAAGTTTTGTTTTAACGCACAACACGCACTTAACATGTTCCTAATTGTGACTAACATGGAGGCACGATTTTTCCCGTACCAATTATAGAGAAGAATAATACCATATAAATTATAAAATTATAGGGCTTATAAAAGCAATGCTTTTCATATCTATTATCATTTTTTATAAGGTCAACGCCGTAAATTAATGATATATTGAAAAATATAATATTTTACATTTATAAATAATATTAATTATAATATTAAAACATCATCGGCTTCAAATGGCAGGGTAGACAGAGGGTGGAAATTGGGAATTCCCCACTATCCATCGCATTTGAAGTATTGCGTGTTGAGTGGTATACCGCTCAATACGCAATACCTCAAATTTGGATAGTATTTAATGTCCTCATTTCTTCGCTCTGGTAGTAATTATAGTATAAGACAAAACGCGGCGTTAAGTTGTAACTTAACGCCGCCTTATACTATAATTACTACCAGAGCGAAGAAATGAGAACATTAAATATTTAATTTTAAAATACTTAATATTTCGTTTCCTCGAGTGGGGATCGAACCCACAACCTTTCGCATTTACAGTGCCACACGCCTGTGCCGCCACGACAGGCCTCATGTGTTAAAACTAACTAACGTTAAAATTATTTCAGATACATTTTAAAGTGACAAAAATAAAACGATGTAAATAGCTTACTATTTTTTTTAATGAATAGTAATTATTAAGGATTTGATCAACCAAAATAATAAAAAAATCTATATTTTGGTGACATTGGTAATCATTGAGATCATTCAATAGAGAAGTACAATTATAGAAAATATATAAAAGTGTGTATATTTCCAATAAATTACTTTTCCAATGATCATTAAATTATAAAGGATACTTCCTTTTATTTTAATCTGTCCCTTGGCAATAAAGCATCGACGAGGTCGCGAGGCTCATTGATCAGTTTTATGGAACTGGCTATTTTCACTTTTATGGTCATTTATCAATTGAGCTTCTCTTCCTATTTCCTTTTTTAAATAATTTTACTATAAATCATTTATATATAATTATTTTCTAATACGAATAACAATTCAAATTTTAAATCTAAGCTTACAAATCTGTAAGCGATCTCTATCTATAGGTACATGGAAAATATATTAAAAAATGATTTATATTAAAAAACGTTTGTTAATGTTATAAGGACCAAAATCTTGATCATTATTTTCTTGTCTCTTTGTCTGTGCGTTTGTATGCGCTAATCTCAGAAACGGTAATGGGAAAAAAATAGTTAAGATCTAAATGCAGCTTTCACTATTATATTTTAGCAATCTTCTCTCAACATTTTGTGTCTTTTATTTAAATCGAAAGAGAAAATATAAAAAAATTACGTCTATCTTAAATTATAGTCCGGCAAAATTGCTGCAAAGCTTCATCGAGCTGATATTTTAGTTTTCAATTTAGATATTCTTAAAAAAAGGATTATGTTATTAGAACAAGAAAGCAGTTGAAATTAGTATATAAATAAGTGTAATTCAAGCGGGCGAAGCCGCGTACAAGTTATTAGTAATAAATAAATTTACGTTTTAATATTCATGATCTTTTTTACATGATATTGAGAGATTTATTTTAAAAAAATGTGACAAAAGCGACGGACGTAGTGATAAACAGTAGCCGTAAGCGGCTCATATTTTAATAAAACGTGGCATAACGACGAGGTTCTCTATACACATTTTATGGCTTGGACAATATTCTGCTGTGTGATATTGAAAATGTTACATCAAGGGTTTCTCATATAAGGCTATCATATCTTAAAGGCTTGGGAAATGCTCTGAATAAATGTAGGCTATGTTTGTCTGTATAAATAACAGGATGTTATTACTAGCTATATAAAATTATATGGCTACTTACCATACTGCGCAACAAAAAAGTCGACATGCTTTGTCAAATGGGATATTAAAATGGCGGATTTTGAAATTCCCTTCAATGTTTGTAATTTTAAATAACCTTTTTTTTATTTTGTTATTTTTTCATTGCTTTTCTTACTTATAAAAGGTATATTAATAAGTTAGTATTTGGTTATTCTACTTGGCTCATTACGGGGGATAGTAGCAGTGGCAGCTAATGGACTGTGAAACCCGGTTCGAGGATTTTGTTATCGTATAATTTTCTTTTCTCATATATACGACCGATCTGATCTCCCATAGTTATTTGGTACTATTTCTAATTATATAAAATATTAACTTTAACATTTTTATTCTCCTAACCAAGTCCAAGCGCTCTGACTACTAAGTTAGACGTTCAGTTTCCAAGAGGCGCGCGCGAGTTTCCAGCTCGCTACATTCAAATTTTTATATATTTTCTATATAGTTCTTTTTCTTTTCTAAGTGTGGATTAACACTATGTATCCTGGAAGGAACGAACCTTCCTTCCTTTTCTCCTTCCTGTTCCTCTATTCTGTTACTTTCGATTCTGCTTGAAACTTGATTATAAAAAACCGATTACAATGTTTAATTATATTGTTAACAAATTATTTTTTTCATTCTTACGTAAAATTAGTTCTAATTGAAACGCTGCGTTGAGTTCCGCCTTTCATAATCCTGTTCAATCCTGAGTTTTAAACTTAAGATACATTTATAAAGCTTAAATGTATTTTAAGATTTGATTATTTTATTCGTATTTATTAATATTATTTGGACAAAATATATTAACTATACAAGCAAGCAATTTGTCACTCTTTAACAATTGTTTTCCCTTATAATGTTAATTATTATTTTATATAAGTATTCCTTATTTTTTTTTAATTTTAAGTTTTGGTTATTAATATAATATCTTAATGACGATATTTCTCTATTTTATTATAACTTACCTTGCATTAATTAATGTTTGCTTAAATATGTGAATTAGTACTGCACTGAAAAACAGTAGGTACTGCTGGCGAATAAAATTCGCTGAGCCTCACACCTTTAAAATTTCATTTTTCTTTGTAATTTTATTATTTTTTGTATTCGTCTTTTGTTTTTTTACTTAAGTTGTTTTTATTATTTTACATTTATTGTATTTGAATTTGAATTTGAAAAATATTATGCCTCGAAAATCCATTGGAAAGTGGGAAACGGAATGTCTTAACACTAACTTAAAAAACGTTTCCGATTAATGTACTCGCACGTCCTTGACGTTGGCGTAAGTACGCAATCAAGTTAGGTAATATGAAAGAATAAACAAATTAAAATATTTAATACGTTTATTACGTCCCCTACTAGGATATCCTAATAGGGGACGATGTAAGGATATTAATTATTAGTACGAGGGTTCTCTATTACTCATGGAAGTGGAAATTATAACCAGTGCTTCATAGTCATTATCACGATATAGCTTCACGCTATATTCCGCACATAGCAGCGGAGGCAAAGTGAAATTGAGAATCTAGCGTTAAGACACTCCTTTCTGTTCTCTGCTTTTCACCGATTCTGCTCAAAACAAGAGCAAAAGGTGGACAATAGAATGCTTAACACTAGTTCACTCTGCCTATCCTGCTAAACGAAAATAAAAAAAAGATATGGTTTAATATATAAAAATATAATTTAGTATTACGTAAACAAGAAGAAAAAACAAACTATAATTATTGACCATATAACAGGGATCGATTAAAACTTAACGCAATGCAGGAAATCGCCTTGCAACGGCCTTATATACTGAAGATTGCTTCACTTGGCAAGACCAAAAGTATTAAATATTTTTATTTTTATTTTCATTTTGTAATTTATTTAGGAAATATATTAAATTTTTCCCACAAAGTCTATTGTTTATTAAGAAACACCAAATGTTACACAAAACAATAATTTTACTAGTAAATTTTAAGATAAAGAACTGAATTAGAGGCCTATCGTGGCACAGGGGTAGAAGCATATGACTGTAAACGCGACAGTTCTTAAGTTAGCTCCCCACTCGTGGTAATGAAATATTTAATATTTTCGAATTAAATATTTAATGTTTTCATTTCTTCGCTCTGGTTATAAGGTAAAGCGTGACGATGAGTTCCGTCACTCATGTCATATGAAATACCTCAAATTTTGCGGAAAGTGCGGAAAATGAAAGAATGTTTTAACTTCAGATTCTCAAGTACCCTCCACCTACTCTGCCATATGCGGGATACAGCTAAAGCTGAAAAAAGGGCAGAACAGAAGAATCAACTTCTAAATTGATTATTATTTTACCGTTGACTTTCTTGCATTATCCATGAATGGATTACCGATAGCAAAGTTGAATAGATACTCATAATGATTGCTATGTTTTATGGGTTCCGTGGCATAGCATTTTCAAGATGATGTACCAAGCGTATAAGAACTTCGCCGTAGCTTAGATGGTGAGATACGAGAACGTATGGCCTAGTGGTCAGAGCGCATTGACAGTTCCAAGAGGCGCGGGTTGAATTGTCACTTCGTTTAAATTTTGTATGCGTTTTCTAAATAAGCAATCGGCTTCTACTAATTAGATTAAAAAGAAAGCACAACTTTCAGGATCTTTTTTATTCCGTATCGGACAGACTAGAGAATATTTAAACGAGTGATTTGGCTTATTTTATCCACTTGTAGCTAAGTCACTATGCAGGTACTATTGTATAGTTAGATCACGGTCCTGTTACATGTTACTTCTAAAATACATCAGAAAAGATATAATAATCTGTACAAGAATAGCGAATGAACCACCACATCCTAACGCATGTCCTAATAGCATCACGCTGCATCCCGCACGGTAGGCAGAGGCCCGATCGTGACTATTGACCGAATTTTAGAGATATTTTGAATAAAAGTAAGTAAAAAGAATATAAATATTTCCCCGAGTTAAAATTTAAGTGCGTCATAACGGCCTACAGTAGATAAATTACATATCTAAATTTAAAAATAACTTAAAAACCTTATCGAATGCAATGAAGCCCATATTGATTGAAATAAGCATAGGACTATACAATTTTCAATAATAACTATTAACAAAAAATATAAAATCGTGTGCAATATTCATTTCAAAAGCAACTTCCTCATTGGTTTTTTATGTCCAATATACACGCTAGAGTGAGCAAATATGTACCATAAGCGGTTGTAAAAACATAGTTATTTCTCACGAATATTAGCACTTATTTAAGAATGAGTAATACAATAGTAATACATATTTATACGTATGTTACGCTTTAAAAACTTTACCGTTTTTATTTACGCTGTTTTTATTTGCCCGCGTTACAGGGTAGGTATGTGGGGAGTTCCCCAAGCTCTGATAGATTTTTAAGACATTATGAAATTTATTATATTATGTATCTAAAGAGATGATCTGTCACACAAATTTCTTTATTTTGAAATAAAAACATACCTACATATATAAAAAAAATACTTCCAAAATCAATCTAGTTCTCTTTTTATTTAAAAAGTTTAAAAACAAATCGTCAAAAAAAATCAGATATATATTTTGCCATATAAACATAGATACAGTATAGTGATATATTTTCATCTTCACAAATTTATCTCGCGATGACACCATATGTAACTGATACCTTTTGTGGATGTATGAGCTTATCAAGATTTAGCTCGTTTCATCCGTCTTCATAGCCATAGTTAACGGATTAATAACTTAATGACCAATAGACATAATGGAGACGTAAATATGTACTGGAATAAAAAAAAATACTTTAATCTTTTGTACAATATTTTAGAATGAGTTGTGACTTATTGACTCGTAACTTAATTTGCAATTAGCTTCACGCTGTATCCCGCACAAGGAAGAGTAGGCAGAGGGAACCAGGGGACAGGCCTCAAAATTAAATTTGTAATTAAATTTGTAATAAAATACAAATAAAAAATTAAATTTATAATTAAATTAAATACATTTTATATCCAGGTATTGTGTACATTTAAAGATAGACCTTAAAAACATTATTTATATACATCACATAGATTATTACTACGAGCGACTAGCTACTACGAGCTCGGAAACCTAGTATTAAGACACTCCGTTCCACTTCTATTCACCACTTTCTGCCGATTTTGATGCATTGCGTGTTGAGTGGCGGAACTCAACGCCGCGCTTTGCCTTATTACCAGAGCGAAGAAATGAAACATTAAATATTTAAATTGAAAATATTAAATATTTCATTTCCTCGACTGGGGATCGAACCCAGAACCTGTCGGTTGCAGCCACACACTTGTGCCGCTGCGCCACGACAAGCCTCACATAGATAAATATTAAATAAGATTTTTTATTAATACAGTTGTAGCTTATTAGGCTTAAAAGGAACCTATTTGTCTCATGTGATATGTTTTTGATACATTGCGTGTTCTACACAACGTTTTACCAAACTAACAGACCTCCATAATTTATAGACTATATCTTATTAAATTTTCATGTATTTTTATGTAGTACAAAAATACATGTAAATTTAAATGAGTTTTAAATTCGCAATTACTAACAACAACAATGCCATCGCTAGTCGTTTACTAGTTAATGGGCGACCCGCCCGCGGCTTCACCCGCTTGAATATTTTTTTTTATTTACTAATCTCAATTGCTTTCGTGTTTTAATAAAGATATCACTTTCATAAAAATATCTATACATTGAAAACTAAGATTCCAGCCATTCAGCTTTCAGCAACTAAATATTTTAAATTATAGCTTTTTTATTTATCAATCGATGTAAATAAAACAAACAATAATAGTGAAAACCACAATTAAATCTGCTGTTTCTAATATTAACGCGTACAAACGCACAGACAAACATAGAAAAATTTAAAGAATCACTATTTTGGGACCTATTTCATCAATAAAGATAAAAGATTTTTTTTAAATATATCTTCTATGTACATACAGCGATCAGTTAGTATGTATAGATAAAATTCAAATCGCCTTTTTAATAATCCTTTTAACACCTCAGTATAAATCGCAATAAAATGTGATGTCAGGACATCAAATTCAATCTCCCTAAAACACCTTTTACTTGAACTATTGCCTTTTACAATTTGAACGTATAATGTCAAGGATGAACGTGATAGGATGAAGTGGCATTTGACTCTAACTGTCATGAGACAAGAACCTTTGTGTTTTGAGAACCGTGACAATTGTGTGAATGCAAATTTGATAAATAATTCTTACAGTTTTTTTTAATCAGCTTCACAATGCATATAGCAGGGTAGGCCGAGGGAACTTGGTAACATAATATTAAGACACTCTGTTCCCATTCAAACACCAATTCTTATGGGAAAGAGTCTATTTTTTTTTTATAGTTTCGCGATTTATTTCGCACATACCAGGTTAAGCAGAGGTAAGCTAGTTTTTTAACACTTCGAAACCTATCCATACTTTGTCTTGTTGCCAAAATGAGTTCTGCCAGTCAACACGCAATGCCTCAAATTCGGCGGAAAGTGGGGAACGGAACAGAGTGTCTTAACATCATGTTCCCAAGCTCTCCCTGGGGACGCTGCCATGCGGGATAGAGCGTGAAGCTTCTTTGGCATCATGCATATAATTTTTGGACTTAAATAAAACTTAACTTATATTATTCACCATAAGTATTCCATATATGATATTTTTGATTTTCTTAGTATAAAGGACATCTTGATTAAAATGTTTATACTCAATATGTCTAGCTTGTAATATTTTTTTATGTTCCCACAACTTTGCACTTCATTTTCCACATTTATATCTTTTTATTTTTTTTATTTTTTATTATTTCCCCACTCTACGCAAGTATCACCTCTATAGTTACAAGTATTTTTTTTAGCTTCACGCTTGGCAGGGTAATTAGAAGGAACTAGTGCTAAGACACACGACGACACTTGAATTTGTCACTGTGCTATTACTAATGCAGTAGGTTTGTTTATCATTAACATTAGTATTCATGCGGCCTATTATTATACTGCGAAGGTTATCTTAAACAAAGACAGCAAAAAATCCTGTTATTCCTACATTACTTGTCATTTTACGCCCTAATAAACATAAAAAAATAAGATAAAACCACTAACTGAGACAAGTCAAGGACATTTCTTTATCGATCGACCATTCAATCGGCGAAAAAGACCTAATAAATATTTCAAGTACAGCTTTGCCAGTATGATCTACTCGTAACTTAATGCTGACATTGCACAAAATGCTACTCAATTTAATTTTTATTGCATCTAATTTTCTTGTTTTTATCCTTAGTGTTTAATTATAGAAAAAATATCTCGGTATAATAAAAAAAAACTTTATATAATTACGATGTAATCTTATATATTCTTTGTTGCATCTACAATATAAAATATATTTTGCCCATTTAATATTATAAAACATAAATCATCTCTTAAATACATTACACATTTTTCATATCACCGAAATAAAAACACTACTATCAGAAGCTTAAAACTACGTATACGTATTATATGAAT
Organism: Eueides tales michaeli; assembly: GCA_018249855.1. Classification (NCBI taxonomy): domain Eukaryota; kingdom Metazoa; phylum Arthropoda; class Insecta; order Lepidoptera; family Nymphalidae; genus Eueides; species Eueides tales. The sequence goes on along the minus strand of DWMZ01003374.1, from coordinate 271 downwards.
AGCTATGTATAACTATAAGATGAAACATCAAAACTTCCCCTTTATAGCTTACACCTAAACATCGAAAATGAAAAAAAAGTATGTACATCGAACTTCTTTCGTAAAAGATTGGAAACGGCGTCTGTAACGCAAAACAAAGGATTTTTTTTTTTTTTTTTTATGGAAAAGACAAGGCAAACGAGCGTACGGGTCACCTGATGGTGAGTGATCACCGTCGCCCACGGCCCCGTGTAACACCAGGGGAGCTACAGGTGCGTTGCCGGCCTTTGAG
>DWMZ01003373.1:0-12810 GCA_018249855.1 Eueides tales michaeli | reverse complement strand
CATCTCTGTAGGGAGATTTTTACAAATTTCCACTACCCAAAGATAATTAGAATTATCGTTTGGCAAGAGAGAATGCTGTTTATTAAATATTTTTACTATTTTTAAAGTGTTATTCCACACTTAGGAATTAAATTTAGTATTTTTCTTTCCTAAGTGTGGAATAACACTTAAAAAATAGTAAAAAGGCCTCAGTTGACTTTCGAAAACACAGTATTTACGACACTGGATGCTTGTTGAGGTACCTCTTCATACATGCCCATTTATAAAAAGATTGATGCCAGTGAACGAGGCGAGGGAGGTTTGCCAAGACCGTAGCGCGACCGTTGGCGCTGTATCTTTGAACTATATTCTAGTTGACTTTTAATGAGTGAATTAAATAAAATCAATATTGTATTGTAATTTTTAAATGCTTCAACAGATCTTATAATAAACCCTAATGTACTTGAAGTTTTTTCCACAATATCATCTATGTGTGCCGCCCAACTCTCGTAGTTGAACAATTTTCTTTATTAAATAACTACTTACGTTATAATTATTCTGAATGTCTGATGTCTTTCTACTAAATGTTGTGCTCTGACATTTCTTGCTATTTATTTTCATACAATTCGCAGAACACCATACAGCAAATCTGTCTAAATCAAGTTGCAAAAGTTTACAATCGGGTAAAGACTCAATTTATTCAATCATCGTTATACAATAAACAACCACTGTTGTATAAACACGTTATGGCTTCATAAAAAAAATGTTAAATAAAACAGGGCCATAGTAATACACAGGATCTTTAAAAAATTTTGTACCTAGTGTTAAAACACTCCGTTTCCTCCGAATTATTGAGGTATTATGCGTTGAATCAATGTCATTTTATCAAAGTTGGCGATTTCTCGAGCGGGAATCAAATTCACTACCTGTCGCGTTTACAGTTGCTTGCTTATGCCCCTCTAGAAATCCCCATTTTCTTTCTTTTACAGTTTTACTTCGATATCGCAAAATTGACAATTTGACTTGAATTTTATTCTAGTATCGATGGACCAAAAAGATTTGATAATGTTTTTATTGATTTAACTCTACTTTTTACTCAGTGAAATACACATATTTAAAAAAAATAATTTCCCCGCTAATATGATAAACGGCAACAATCGGCATCGAATTTCGCCACTCCACACGCAATGCCACGAGAATTTCAACTTATATGTCTACATTAGGTTTATAGGTTTTCTTTGCCTGTCCATAGTAAGGTGTGCAGAATAAAATGTGAAGTTAATATACTACATACGTATACCTATTTATTACTCAAAGTAAATAAGAACAAAAAATAGTACGAGCGAAGCAACTTTACTGTACTTTAAAAGCCAGACATTTGCACACTCTACAAATTCATTAACCTGAAAGTAACTGATTCAGCCTTTATAAGAGATGAAAGTTTGTTCTTTTGCTTTATGTCTTTGTTCTATAGCGAGTGAAATATAATTTTTGCTATACTTTACGAAGCATTTTTAAATTTCTGCAAAGTTTAATTTTTACAATTTGATTTTTTACATATTTCTACTATTTGTTAGACATAGAAATATAAAAATAATAGCTTTATTTATAACAGTTTTATATTTTTATTATTTTTGTTTTATTGAAAATCTTGTCAAGACCTGTCGTGGCGCAGCGGCATAAGCGTGTGGCTGTAACCGACAGGTTCGATCCCCAGTGGAGGAAATGAAATATTTAATATTTTCATTTCTTCGCTCTGGTAAGAAGGCAAAGTGCGGCGTTGAGTTCCGCTACTTAACACGCAATGCCTCAAATTCGGCGGAAAGTGGGGAGCGGAAGTGGAACGGAGTGTCTTAACACTAGGTTCCCGGGTTCCCTCTGCCTACCCTGCCTTGTGCGGGAAACAGCGTGAAGCTAAAAAAAAATCCTGTTCATATGGGTGGTTCTTCTCTGTTTCATTGAAGTTGGATAAGTAGTTTAAGAGCTTCAAGCACTTTACCAATATCAGGTAGTGATTTTATGGGTCAAGGGTTTTTTTTTCATCTTGGATGTTGTCTGTTATTTATCATACCAGTTCATACTGATCACAATCATACACAATAGGAGTTTGTATACAATATTGACATCTTCATGCATCAAAACTAAACATTGTAGAGGAAATACTTAACTCAATCGTTAGCGTTTTAAAGAATATATTTATTAAGGATAATAGAAATCAAATTTTATATAGGATAGTTTCAGAGAAGTGAACTACAAAGGAGATTGCGTAATTTTTTTTTTCAATAGCGCATTCTTACTACGCCTCAAAAAAACGTTTATTACTATTCACAGCATTTCTTATTTATTGCCAGAGTTCCGGTGGATTTAACTTATACTATCAATAATTTTGAAACAAATAAAAAAATAGATTCTTAGAACAACACTTTCCCGTTGCATTACTGTACGTATTCGAATTTCAAGAAAATAATTTTATAATGTACTTTTTTTTGCTTCAAGCTATATCTCGCGAATAGCAGAACAGAAAACAGAGGACACTAGGGAATCTACGAAGTGGCGAACAGAAGTGGAACGGAGTGTCTTAACACTATGTTTCCGGGTTCCCTCTGCCTACCCTACCTCGTGCCACCACGTTCTCATTAAGACACTTCCGTTCCATATTTTCCGTTGATCTCTGAGAAATTCAACGCCTCAGTATAGTGAAATTTATCTTTTTAAATGTTCACATGCATGTATAATAAGAATAAAATTAATATGTACAAGAAAAATAGTGTGTATATTATTTTTAATGCAAGCAAATTAAGCATTTGAGAAGCAGTTCAATTATTTCAAAGTATAAAATATAGAAAATTTTTCAAAATATGGATTCAACTAATAATTTCCTCCCAACAATACTTGTACTATTCTCCTCTCCTCTCAATAATACGTTTTAATAAAGTTTTTTTCGACCTAAGTGTCGCTTCTTAGACCCGTACCGGTTCAAATCCCGCTTCGTTATTTTTTTTTATATACGTTTTCGAAATAAATATACATGGGTATACTTATTTCGAAAACGTATATAACTCTTACATATCAATAAAAATAAAGCCATTTCTATTTTCAGTATATAAAGTGTAAAGAGAATGTCCGCCGCTTGCTCCGATTTCAAAATAAGGAAAACAATAGATTTTCCGGAAATTACCTGTCGAGCGTTCACCAAAAGGCCGTTGTGGACACAGCATAATAATATTAAATAGCTAGAGACCTGTCGTCGGATCGAACCCACGATATGTCGCGTTTACAGTCTCATGTTGTGCTCCTGCGCCACGACAGGACTCGTTGATAATATGAATATATAATGTAGTGATTTAATAAACATCTTACAGTTTCTTTAATCTTACTTAAATTATCAAAGCAATTCGAAGAACAACATCTTCGTAAATTCTACACCACATACTATATACTACTATACTATAGTGTTCATTTATATACGATTAACTACATACATCGGATTTGTTTTTTTTAATATACATATTACATATGTACTATAAAATTTGTATAATAATATAAAAAAAAATTGCATCGTATAGAGTATGAAGGCCGTCGTCGCAGCGGCTCTACGCCTGACTATAAGCGCGACGACTCCTATAAGTTCCTAGTTTATATTTCCTCGCTACGGTAATAAGAACAAGCGCGACTTCGAGTTCCGCCGCTAAACACGCAATGTCTTGATAACTCGATGGAAAGGAGTGTTAACATTAAGTTTCCTTTGCCTATCCTGCTGTAAGCGGGATAAAGCGTGAAGCAAATGAAATGTACATATATAATTCAAAGACGTAGTTGAGAGATGTATTATTGTACACGTCAATTGTAATATTTTTATTGAACCACTTTTATTTATCAGTAAGAATATATACTAGTAAGTAAAAACGTCAGTAAATAATAATCAGTATATGCCAATAATGGTGACCCCAATTATTGACTAAGCTGGTTGATATTCTAAGTTAATACTCAAGTTTAATTAAGACGTCTCTGAAATGGTCAGAGCAGCGATCACGTAAACTAAACATGTCAGTTACGGCAAATATTGGTGCTTTGGAGGAGCTTTGGATTTTAAACAAAAACGTTATATCTTGTATCCGAGATACAAATACCAGCGTCTTGGATATATTTGGTTAAAAATGTATTGATTTTATTTATTTTTTAATTCAATATTTATTTAAGGCAAATAATATATACTTTATTAATTTAAAGTAAATAATTACTTGATTTTTTTTAGGTGAAAATTATTAATATTCTATAATTATCGCCTTTCGTTTTATGCTATCGCTAATTTATTATATGATTTTACAAATTCTAACGTTGTATTATAACCATTACCATTATTTTATATATTGTTAAAAATAGGGCTCCTGTAGCCAATTAAACGATGTCTGTAACCTTTATCATGAGTCACATATATCTCAGAAAACAAAAAGGATTTTTAAAATATGACTGTTGATTACAGAAGCGCGTACAAAATAACGAACTTAGTAGTAAAAAAAAGTAATTAACACGTTAGCTTCATTATATTAGTATTAATAAGTTAAATAAAGTGAATTATTAACGAAATCATAATCAAAATGCCTAAATTTTTGTGGTGAAACCATTTTAAGGTATTTATGATGATCTAAATAATGTCTATGTAATTTCCAACACATTTATAAAAAAAGACATTATATGTAATTAACATTTAATACCAATTAAATATTTCTATCAAATCCACTTACTACACTCTTGTTTCTAAGTATGATTGGAATCTTAAACAATATAAATCTTTTGTCAGAAAGTTGAAAGAAATCATAAAACGCTGCCGTACTTAGTACATATACGAGATAAAAGTCGTAAAAGAAAAGGAGACGATATCAAATTAAACTTGAGTTAAAATTTAAAATAAAGCTTTGAATCTAAAGAGAGGATATCGCGATTGAGCTCTTGTAATCTCAATGGATGGATATTTCTTTTAAATACTTGTTAAAAAAGCTTTGGCAGACATATATATGCATGAAAAGAAAAACGTGAAAAACGTAAATAGTTCACGAGCACATTGGACTATTGACTTTTTTGTATACATCTTCGTCATAATTCTTTCCAACTTACCTACACAAATGGCTAACTTCAAAAATTAATATAGGGTCTATTTTTATTGTCCATAAAACGATATAACAACAAAGAACCTTTTCTTATACAAATTTATAGATTAGTTTATCGAATATTTACAACCTACAAATTTATGTCAATTTATATATTACTCAGATTATACTTATCATATAGATGTAGCATTAATCAAAATATATTGACCTTGACAAGCAGTCATTATTGTATATTTTATATTTTATTATTGTATATTTTATCTATATATTCTAATATTAAATGAGATCCTAGTGTTAAACTACTCGGTTTCTTTTAGAACACTCTTTTATCCGAATCCCTGCGGCATCGTGTGTTTGGTGATTGAACTCAAAACTTCACCTTGCGCCTTGTCACCAGAGCGGAGAAATGAAAATATGATAAATAAAGAAATGAAATAAATATTTCATTGCCCCAGGTGAGAATCCAACCAATCGCGTTTCCTCGTGTCTCTGTGCCACAACGATCTCAACATAGGGGACGTTGCAGCTACGTACTATGTATTTAATATGACTTTGTCATATTGAAAGGTGTCTGTTAACAGATGCAGAAATAGGGAATCTGGTAAAGTTACTATATGTACAGCTAGCTAGAGTATCGTATTAAAATGTAAAATAAATCCCAATTTCAGCACAGCATTTTGCAAAAGCAAAGTTTTTTTTTGTGATTTCACTGAGTATTTATAAGTAATTATAATATTATTTAAGACTTATACGTAATTTAATTGAATACAGTAAATATCATTAAAACAATAATTAAAATTAATAAACATTCAATTGTTTTTAGCTTCACGCTGCATCCTGCACATTGTAGAGTAAGTAGGCAGAGGGAACCTGGGAACCCAGTGTTAAAACATTTTGTTCCCAAGTTTTCGCCGAATTTGAGACATTGCGTGTTGAGTGATTTCCGCCACTTCCACTCCACCACACAACGCCGCACCTTTGCCTTATTACCAGAGCGAAGAAATTAAACATTTAATATTTAAATTGAAAATATTAAATATTTCATTTCTTCTAGTGGGAATCGAACCTACAACCTGTCGGTTACAGGCACACGCTTGTGCCGCTGCGCCACGACAGGCCTTGAATTATATTTAATAAATAATAATACAATAGATTATTTTTATTTCATCTACCATATTACGTTAATAACAAGCTTTTGTTATCAACAGGGAAATGGGTGAATTAATTTAATTTACAATTGTGCTTGAAACAGTAATAATTTAATTTTATAGAAGGATTTATTCAGCAATAGGAATGCTTTTACGTAAACAACTTTCATTTATTTGGATGTGCCTATATTTAATGTTCATTATGTAGTAAATAGTTACTGATACTGCTCGTTTACGTACTGCGTGAAGCTAACAAACATAGCTGTAAGTAATTCAACAAATAAGTCTCATTGACTCAGCTTCATGATGTATCCCGCACATGGCAGAGTAGGCAGAGGAAACTTGGGCACCTAGTGTGAGGACACTCCGTTCCATTCTCCACTTGTCGCCGAAAGGCATTGCATGTTAAGTGGCGGAACTTAATATATATATATATATATATATATATATATATATATATATATATATATATATATATATATATATATATATATATATATATATATATATATATATATATATATATATATATATATACATATATATATACAGTGTAAAGTTTCAAATAAAAGCTTTCCTTCTACTCTGTACTTATGACTGCTTCAAACTTTGACCAGGCTTTGAAACAAAGAGTGGTTCATTTTTTACGTTATTTTCTTGTGGAATAAATTATTTTAAAATATACTTAATTTTTTTAATATATATAATAATGCAATTATTAAACTTGTAATGAGACAACAAATTTTTCAGACTGTCAAAGTCAGCCAAAGTGACTCTATTTTCATCGGTCACTGTAATAATTTAAATTCTTACTGCTAGCTTCCCACTGTACTGCCTACCTTATTATTTCTTTCACCACGTTATAACCGTTAAGTACCAGGGACATTATCTTCACAATGTCGGCTCATTAACTCGGAAGTCAGCGTTCCTTTTCATAAATTTTCTTTATATAAATTTGCTGAAAATATTGGTACTACTGGGGCTTAATTGAAACGTCCTTTTTTCAAAATTCTAAGTAAGTACATATATTACTATAGTAGTTAGTGTGTTGCAATTGTATACTTAAAATTGCTAATTACTGTAAATTCATTTATTGCATTTTAAATATAATTGTCGGTATTAAATATATATCACGTTAATCATCATATAAAACAGAAAAGTATATATTATAAGAATTTGATGACTTTTATTCAAGTAGATAGAAACTATAATTTACATGGATTTCAACATAAGGATGAATCTGAGTCTTGTAAAGCTTTAGCTTGTAAAGCTTAAGCTTTGTAAAGCAATGCTCAGATGTGAAATACTGCTTCGCCTTGTTCAAAATTCCGAGCTTTTTTGAAGCCAATTTGCACTTGAGACAACTACAAGAATCCCAATACTATTATCAGTGCATAAGGAAGTGCCCTGAAATTTAGGCGCCAGAATGAAAGGGGTCTTTTTTGCAGTAAACGCGAGTAAAATATTGAATAAAATAACCTAAAAGATTCCTTTAATCTTAGAAACTTAATTTAAAACTTGATTAATATTTTATTAAGTTATATTAAGGTCTGATAGAAAGATAACTCTCAGGACGTTAGTCTGTATTTTACAAAGCATCTTGTTTCTTATAAATTACTATTTAATATAATATCTTCTTAGGCTTTGTTTTATTTAAGTTAAACTTCTGTTAGGTAATAGATGAGAGTTATCAAATTTGTTTGTGATATTTGTTTTGGATATTTGACTATTATCTAAAAACCGTGGCTACTGGACGTTAAAATATATATGATTTTATTTCATTTTGTTCACAAATTTGCACTGTTAAATGTGCAAAGGACATCTTTGAGTTGCGCCACTCAACAGGTAACGCCTTAAATTCTACAGAAACGGAACGTAGCACTAGGTTCCCAAGTTCTATCCGCCTACCCTGCCATGTGCGAAAAAAAAAGAAAATGAAATAAATAAACAAATTCATATTCTGTAAGTTGTTTGAGCCTTCCAATCTCTCCAAGTGAGAATCGAACCCACACCCATGGCGCTTATAGGTACGCTATTCCACTGTGCCTAGACGGCCCTTATTGTTTTTTATTATTATTATTCTGTTGCAGGTACATTGGCTGAAGGCTAAACCTTTATAGTCGTTCCGATTTGGACTTTAAGACAAATCTAGTAACCTTGTGAGGCTTGGTTTGAATATACGTCAAGTGATAGTAGAATAAGTGTATAGAAAAGGCCTGTCGTGGCGCAGCGGCACAAGCGTGTGAGTGTAACCGAATATTTAATATTTTATTCCCAGAGTGGAAGTTCAACACAAAAAACTGAAGGTACACAATTATATCAATACATTAACCTATAAGTATGTAACTAAATACATAGTATAAAAATGAGATCTATAATCAAATCAGTTTCTCTGTTAAACAGTCTGTAGAAAATCGAATATTCAGATGAGTCTTATCGCCTTCGGTGACGTTCAGTAATAGATTGCTGCGAGAGGTTCCCTCGAGGCAAGTAAAATGGTAATTTAAACTAAAACAAGAATTTTATTTAAAATAACATTATGGTTAAAGTTTATGATGTTAAATAAGTTATTCTATTTTTTACACAATTCTCTTTGTATTCTATAGGATTTTTTTCCGTCATATAATAAGGCAGGCATACAGCACGTTGACGTGGTGTTCACTTATAGCATAAAAAGAACAAGAGAAATCTGTCAAGTTGTGATAAAAAAGATAAAGATAGACAGCTGTGATACTCGCTATGGTAATACGAGTAATTTGATCGTTGAATCATAGTATTTATATTCTTAACACAAATGATAAATATTTCCTTCGGGACGTTCCAAAATGCTTAATTGAAACTGAGTACATACATTACACCTGGCGTGACTTCAGACTGGCTGCTTGATAACGAATTTCTTTTTTGCCAGACTTTTATTAAGGATCATTTGAAAATTTTGTTTTATTTATTTCTCGTACTCCGATCTCTTTCTTTTTGTTTGGAAAAACACTAAGAAAACTAAATTTAATTTTTACAGAAACTTTGCACAGACAAAATTATAAAATTTAGATACTATATTTTTTCTTGCATAAGGCTTTTGGCATACTTTTGGTATTAAAGTTGAAATGCTTTTTCTTGTCAAAACGTCACCTTCTTTGTAGAAAATTATTGCTATGTGAATTTATCAAACTTTGTATTTTGAGACAATTACAAAAATATATCTAATAAAATACACTTTGTAGAGACTAATTTGACAAGTTGTTCGAAGCAATTTCAACACAAGCACACTTCAAGATATATAATCGTTGTGAACTTGCATGAAACAGGTAATTATATAAGTTTCAGTTTAAATTAAATACTTTACGGACCTCGCAATTACCGGCAACCCTGTATAATAGTGCATTGTTGCTTCTAGTTTAAGTGTAGTTAAATTAGTTCAGGTCAGCTTTTAGTTGTTTAGTACACTAGTATAATATAATTTTGATATATTAAAAACAATTTCGATGTATTCCTGTCCTATTACATGAGGCACATATTAAAAGTATCAATAAATATCAATTCTCAACTGTAGCTATCCACCCGAATGCGTGAATAAACAAGGCCTCCAATTCATAAACATACGTATTAGTATTTTTATTAGTATACTAGTTGACCCGGCAAACTTCGTACTGCCACAATCGATAAATAACAAAAAACAAAAGAAAGATTAAAAATAATGCACACTTGTTGTTGCTTAAAAAAAAGCCATCTCGCAACAATTCATATAAAATAAAAAAAAAAACAATGAAAGGAAAATATATTTACAGCGGATATTATTATTTTTGAACTATAATTAAACTTAATTAAACACTTACAAAACGGATTTCAATTTAGTATTGAAAACCACAGTTACGATACAGTCTGGTAATCAATTTAAAGCTTTCTGATAAACTATATTTTTTGTTTTGTTTTGTGGCGCGTAAATAAACAACTAGGTTTGTGAGGGTTTCCGACGTGCGAACATATATATTCTGACACTGCAATACGACTATATTCTTGCTCTACGACTATATTCTCTCTCTGGTCATCAATGCACGTGAGGTAACATATTTGATTGACTATGACGACCTAAGTCATGTCGTATTTTCCTCGGCATGTTAAATTGTAGCTAATCAAATTGAAAAAAGTTCTCGCTAAATTATATAATACAAAGGTGTTAATCTACAATTTAATTTTGTTTTATCTAATATTACATAAACATAAAGGACTAAACACAAACATTGAACATGGGACGGGGAACTTTCGGGAAAGGTCATCATATAAGGTGCTTAACTTGGAGCATGTAAAAATGATGTGAGAAGGGGAACCGTCGTCCAGGCCACATTTATACAGTGAGTGGCCCTGACCCTGATCTTAGCTAGATGTACTGGTGTACATGCATGTCCAAGGCGCAAGCGACAAATGGTCGAAATTATCCTCCGTTCAATATTTTTTTTGAGAACAAAGCCAAGGCTGCTTGAGGAAAGGTTGAAGATTAAGGTCTGAGATTTTGACAAATTCCAAAATTCAGACCATGACACACTCAGATGCAATGTTAATACAAGGGACAACAGATCCTGGGTCGAAATAGAAAAGTGATCCAAATTGCCACACTATCCAGTGTGGCTAAATGCGATAGTGGCTGCAGATTCATACCCAGTGAAGAAAGTTATTGCGCATTTAGCGGTATTACCGCTGAATGCGCAAGAACTTTCTTCACTGGGTTAACAGTTAAACTGTTTCTTACAAAAGATGGACTCTATAGTGTTGCCAACTCGAATTTTGAAAAAGACGTATGACAGATAAAAAAGTACGGAGAAATGGGAAAATATTCATATAAAAATATGAAGATCTAAAGCACTGATAACCTGGGGTGAATAGGAGACGCGAGGTAAAAAGAAACCAAACCAATATTACAATATCCAATGATTTCGTTAATAAATCTATTTTTTTTATATAAGTTACTTTTGATCTATGAACTTCCATGGGATAAGGGTCACTATTAAGTTCCTCAAGCGCGTGAACTTACATAGATATGAAATAACTAAATTTTTTTTCTGTTTAACACAAATGTTTTTAAGAGTAAAATTTAAAAAAATAATACAATAATAAGTTAAAATAACAGTATAAATAACCATATTAAAATAACCAAACAATTTTACAAAAAATCATCTTAATAATAATAAATAATAAAGAAGCGGGAGACGCCGCGCGGGCGAGACGATAAATGTTTCCGTAGAGGTTGTAGCCCTATTCGTCAAGGGAACAATATCAGATTTAGTGGTGAGAATTTAATGAAAAACTGTTTAAATATGTTTTTTTTAATATTTTACTATTTCAAAGTCATAAAAGAATAAGCTTCAAAAAATTATTGTAAGACATTTGTTAAAATTATTTTCATCCTTACGCACAATTAATAATTAAAATAATAAATTTTCAGAAAATCATTTTTTATTACCTAGAAAATAAAAATATACGTTTGCACACTATAATATTATCAACGTACTCGTAAGTTTTATTTAAAATAACTTAAATATCCGACCCTACAACGAACAAAAATTTTCAGAATAAACGTAATGCGCTAAGCTCGTGTATCATATATCAGTTTTAGATTCATGGCATACTTCACTACGACATGTTGTTGTAAATAAAAGTATTGTGCAAAATTTGACCCTATAATCTATGTTGGAAACTTTTGAGCGCCGTAATGTTAATGCAATAAGAAGTACTTTTGTTTGAATTTACATTTAAATAGTGTGGTGATATATTTATTGGAGTGTGTTGGTCATGATTTGTTTTCAGTAATTGAGACACTTTTCGCTTTATATGCATTGTACGTTTGTGAATAATGTTAGCAAAACGATATTATTCGTTTTCTAAACAAGAACAAAAAGTATTATTTGCTGGTATTCGAAATAAATGAGTTCGTAAATGAGAGTGCACGGTTTGACTATTTAAATGTTGTATTGCGGGGAACGAATATTTTGTTTTGAGACTTGATCATATAATTTAAGATAGGTTGAAAGTATTTTCTTTGTTTTTTATTTAAAAAAACTTGTATTTGGTAACTCTTATTGTTGATTATTTTTAGTTTTACTGTATTTACTATGTATTGACCCATTTTATTCTTTTAAAAACTGACAAAATATATCACAGTAATGTGACAACGCACTGCGTTCAAGTCGAATCAAGCAGTAAATATTATATTTTAACAGCAGTTAGATATTTCACGATTTTGTATATATATATATAAAGTAAGGGCAAGGATGGTGAGCATGTTACACCGTATTTTCGTTAGGTAAGGTTAGGTTCTTTAAAACGAAGTAGAAATACTATTTTATGAAAATTACAATAAAAATTAACGTTTAATTTTTTTTTTATAAAAAAAACATTGTTAGTAATTATTTTAAGACTTTAGACTACGTTTAATTTTGTAGACTTCTGATATATATGTTAAAATATTAGTTTCTATATTGTGTCTATGATACTAAGTAATATAGTCTGTGGTGTAAATTCGCGCCTTTTCTATTTTTGTCTCTTCTTATTCTCTGTGGGCATCATTAAAAAGACAGTTGTTG
>DWMZ01003372.1:0-12811 GCA_018249855.1 Eueides tales michaeli | reverse complement strand
CTTTATCTTATCACATCTCACGAGACAGCAAGATCTTGTTTGACATTGTGATTTATTGCGCTACTTTTAATGCGCGTAATTAGTTGAGTAAATTTTGGTTGTAACAAAAAATTGTTGTATTATGCAAGTTTCTTTGTCACATTTTAATTATATAATTTTCTAATAAGATTTAAACGGATAAAAATATTTCTGCAAATTTCTTATATTGTCTATAGAAAAAGTAGTTATGAACTCTTTAAATAATGAACAATTATAATTAGGTAATTTTATACGGTATTTCTTATCATTCCTTATCAAAAACGAAATTTCTTTGTAACTTCACGGCCTCGTGGTAAGAGTTTATAAACAAACAATATAAGCTTTGTGTATTTAGATACGTATACATACATAAGGTGTTGCTTTAACTCACTGCGTATATAATTATAGTTACAAGATTTTTTTTACGATACGTCAAAACTATTGCTATCATATTTTACAAAGAAGGAAGTAGCTTTTAATTGAACTAGTCATAGTGAAGCTGCAATTGTAACGTGACGATTACGAGTTCAATTCCCACGTGGAGAAATTTATTTAATAATATCGTTCTGGTAAAAAGACAAAAAGTAGCGTTCACCTCCACTATTCTATGCATAATGTCTGGAAACGCAAATGAACGGAAAGACATAATTTGTGCCCGCAACGGAAAGACATAATGTTGGGATTAGAGAAAAAAGAAGAAATTTAAAGAAATTCCAACGGAAACCAAATCAAACAATTTTGTGTCTTAAGGCAAAGCACCCAATGCAAGTATATTTGCGCGCGACAACTAGTATTAATTAATAATTTTCTCCAATTTTTTTCGAACATAACAGTTGTATAAAATTAAACATTTCCCAATTATGTACTCATAAAATAAGTTAAAAAATTAACATACACTTGCTACCTGTCTTTACTTAATTACCTTATTACCATAATATTACTTGATCATTCTATTTTACGAATAACATCAATAACCTTCGCTTTCCGAGAACGTTGTCATTTATTCTGTAATTTAACTGGAAATATGTTTAAGGCACTTCACATTGAGCGCAGTCACGCTGAGATTATGAATGGATTGTTTTTTACATTGCTCGTATAGGCTTTAGTGTTGTTATTAACACTGTAGAGAATGTTTTAAATTTAAAAAAATACACGGAGTTGTCAAAAATGACAAATGGAATTCTTGTTTTCATATAGCAGAGACAATTATGAACTTGGGCTATAAAAGAAACTTTCGTGATCCTATAGCGACTGAGAGTTTTAGTAGGTAGTGCAGATGGCCCAATTCTGCCGGTTCATGAGCCACATCACAGTCCGCCCAAGTCTATTCCCCGGCTTTGTCATCATATTTATTTTTAAATATTTTTTTTTCAATATTATAACAAAACAAATTCAAAATTCTAAAATTAATAAGGTGATACTGCATATACAATAAAGTACTTTATCATTTATCAGCTTCACGCTGTATCCCGCACATCACAGGGTGTAACTTGGGAACCTAGTGTTAAGACACTCCGTTCCCTACTTTCGCCGAATTTGAGGTATTGCGTGTTGAGTGGCGGAACTCAACGCCACGTTTTGTCTTGTTATCAGAAAGAAAAAATGAAAACTGCAAATATTTAAATTGAAAATAACAAATATTTCATTTCGTCGAGTGGGGATCGAACCCACAACCTTTAGGTTACAGTGTCACGCTAGTGCCGCTGCGCCACGACTGTCCTCTGAAACCTTATAATTTATAAAAAATTTAAACTACATATAGTCGAGACCTGTTGTAGCGGAGCATGTGATTGTGCAAGAAGAAGAGAACCGACAGGTTGTAGGTTCATTCCCCACTCGAAGAAATAAAATATTTATCATTAATATTAATATTTCCAAATGATCTATTTTATATTTAATTTTTTCGCTTGTAACAACGCAAGGCTGGGCGTGGGGTACCACCACTCAACACGCAATGCCTCATCGGCGAAAAAGGGGGTAAATAGGCAATCAATAGGTTCTCAGGTTCCCACCACTTTCTGCTGGGATCACAGCGTGAAGCTCAGAAGTATAGTATGATGATAAATAAATAGTTCCTACTTCGTAAATCTTACCGCTTATGTTTTTTTTTTAATTGCTGTTTTTGCATTCAAATCTCAAACGAACAAACGAACATATTAATAAAAGTGAATATCTGAGTTTCTTAGGGATTTTTTATATCGCTTTTTTTAGACAACCATATGATTCAATGTAATGCTCTTTTTTCTAAATAAAACTTAACAACTACTATTCATGTGGCGACGCTCTAAGATAACCGTTCATCGCACTGACACTGTGTCAACCCATTTACAATGAGAGAGCAAACATAAATATTTGCCGTATAATACCATTGTAGAGGTGACAGTTTGTTTGTCACGTCAAATAGCTAGAATGAGGGCCTTGACCCTCCTGTAGAGAAATTTTATTGAAAAAAATACAAAATGGAAGAAAAATTCAAGGTGTCATTACTATTTCATTTTCCATTTTTTGTGTCTTATGGCAAAGTTTTATCACATATGGTTTGTTTTATCACATATGGTCTAAACGCTAGGTTTTAGGACACTAGTTCAGATACAGCTACGTTTAAACTTATTTAAACCATTTGTTAATTAAATATGAACGCAATTGTATTTTTATTCATTGTATCCCGATAGTATTATGGTGTTTATTAATATCTTTATTCTAATATTTCAGATTTTTTTTCAAGAAGTTGTATTCAAAATAAATTAAAAAACTTGATAAAAAAAATATACGTTTATAAAACAAAAACCGAGCAGACAGAAGGACTAGTGTCAAGACACTTCGCTCCACACTTAAATCTCAATTTTAAGACACATTTTAAAAACTGAATGGCGGAATTAAGCCAGAGTTGAGTTCTGTTCTATTTATTCTATTTCACCGCTCCTGAAGACCAGCGAGGCCTCACGTGGCGCAGGGGCACAAGCATGTGAACCGAAAAGCGATAGATTGTAGGTTCGATCCCCACTCAATATAATTAAATATTTAATATTCTCATTCAAACACGGCGTTGAGTTCCGCCACTCAACACGCAATGCCTCAAATTCGACGGAAAGTGGGGAACGGTAGTGGAACGGAGTGTCTTAACACTAGGTTCCCAAGTTCCCTCTGCCTACCCTGCCATGTGCGAGATACAGCGTGAAGCTTAACATAGTTGAGCTGCGGTGAAATAGAATTAATTTAAATTTAACTATTCCCGCGCGCGAGAATCGAATTCACGATCATTACCACAATCATACTATGCCCACTGCGCCACGACGGTCTCAGCAGTATACATTAATTAATTAATATAATAATATAACGGTTGGTGGTCTGCCAATATCATTCGAGGGTTGGATGATCAAATGAACTGTCCATTTAAACTCAATGTAGCGGAAAAGTAAGTACATTACACGGCCTATTTATTATTAATATGTGAATTTTTGTTAGTTAAATATGTTAATTGCGTTTTATTTATATGGAAATGAAGTTGTGTGGGCTATTTTTATCTGAATTAAGTAGAATTAGTAGATCTTATTATAATATAATTGCCTTCTTTTTCTCTTCACGTAGGTTACAGCATTGCATATAGCAGGGTAGATGGGGGTACTTGGGAACCTTGCACATTAAAACTCTTTAGTTCCCCATTTTCAGTCGAATTTTCAAGGCAATATGGGTTGAATGACTAAATTCAACGCAGCCTTGTAACTAGAGCTAAAAAATATTAAATATTTCATTTCTTAATTCGAGCCCACATTCTATAGCGTTTACAATTGCACGCATATGCCTCTTCACCGGAAAGTCGTAAGGCAAGGTTCCCTCTAGCTAACCAGTTATATATTGAATAAAACGTAGTTACCCTGCTTAAAGAAAAAATCCTTACTTCAAAAAAAATTCTTAATCCTAAGCTTTCTAGTAAAATATGTTTTCATAGACGCTACCTAAGGCTGCGTCTAATTTAAGAACTTCTTGTTGACTATAGTACACTATAGTGGTATAGTGGTATAGTATACCTATATCAAGTATGCCTCCATGGCCGATCAGGCTACGCTCGTCAATACGACGTCGCGGTCGATCAGTCCCGTTACAATACGGCGAGAGAGTGAACTTTTACAAGGGAAATTATAGGTTGAACACCGTAATTAGATGTGACACGTTTCTTGGCCATTAAAGATTTTCATATTATTATAGCGGTTACATACTGTTATAAAAAAGCTCTTTGTATAAATTAAGTTATAATAATTTATAAAATTTTATTAGTTAATTATTTTAAAAAAGCTCTTTGTATAAATTAAGTTATAATAATTTATAAAATTTTATTAGTTAATTTATATACAAGCTTTGAAAGCTTATCGGAAATTTGGTAACAGATAGGAATGTCTTAGAACTAGGTTCCCATGTTCCCTCTGATTACCCCGCTATAAGCGGGATGCGTTGAAAAGCTGAAAAATTCCATTACATGGGGATAGTACCCTCAACGTACCCAGTCAAACGCTCTGTCACGCGCCATAATCGCCTCCAAATTACAATACGATAAATATATCTGATTAGATTGTATTCTATTATTATATATTTATATATATACCTCACTTATGTGAGGCCTGTCGTTACGTAGTGGCATACGCGTGTGACTGTAAACAAAAGAAAGGTTGTGGATTCGATCTACACTCAAGAAATTAAAATATTAAATATTTTCATTTCATTATTCAGCGGAAAGTGGAGAAAGAAAATTTTTAATGAGAATCGAGTGTCTTAACATTAGGCTCCTAAGTTCCCTCTTTCTAGCCTTCTAAGTGGAAAAAAAATTTAGATTTTTATATAAGGTAGAATAACACAAATATAAATCTTTGAAGTGAATGAAGTTTATTATTGCTTATATCAATTTTTTAAGGTTTATCTTAAGTCGGTTATTAAATTTGAACAATATACTGTTTCCAATAATATTTACAGCCGCCAAGTTTGAAATGTAACAGAAGGTCAATCAAACAAAGCCCAGCAAAGCTAATAAATCAATCTATATATAACTTTACTTTCATGTCTTCTCCGTACATTATCTTTAGGAATTCCTGAAATTCAAGACGTAAATGCATGTTTCAGTTTAAAAACAATTATTTAATGAATTTCACAAAGCGATCATAAAATGTTAATAGTATTTTAATTTGTGGTTTATTTTTATAATATAGTCGAGACCCGCTTGCGTTTTCGCCCGCTTGGACATCACAATTGTATATTTACTAATCTGAAACACTTTAGTATTCTAATAGCAATGTCATTTTAAAGATCATATATTGAAAGCTAAAATTATAAGCTTGTAATACATTGAAAGCTAGAATTTCGACGAATCGAATTATTTCGAAGCAATTTTGTCACACAAAACCTTTTACTTCGATATTATTTTTTTATTTGTTAACCGATATAAATAAAAAAAAACAATTAATGTTAGGAGCAGTTTGTCAAAATGCAATAGTAAAAATTGCATTAAAATTTGTTAGATTGTTTCTGAGGTTTACATGAACAAACGCGACGACAAACACACCAACACTTTAAAATTCATTGTATATAACCCATATAACATTTATATCTGTCCTCCTTAATAGAATTTTCCGTATATCTGTCATCTACAGACCGCGATCAGCTATATTTTTATATGTATAGACTAGGGTCTAGCTGCGACTTCTGGGTCTTGGAATTTGAATAGCTAAGAGTTTTGTATGACATATGATACATTCTACGTAACGTTGGCACGATAAATGTAAAATATAAAAGACAAATTGGGAAGGCAGTGGTGGTAGTTGTGGGTTTGATCCCCAACTCAAAATTCCTCGTTTGGTACTGAAACAAAACACAGTGTTGAATTCCATCACGCAATGTCTCTAATCACAGAACCGAACGGAGTGTCTTATTTGGGTTCCCAAGTGCCCTCTGCCATTTGCGCAATACAGATCTTTTTTTAGCTTCACGCTGTATCCCGCGCGAGGCAGGGTAGGCAGAGGAAACCCGGGAACCTAGTGTTAAGAGACTCCGTTCCACTTCCATTCCCCACTATCCGCCGAATTTTGAGGCATTGCGTGTTGAGTGGCGGAACTCAACGCCGCGCTTTGCCTTATTACAGAGCGAAGAAACGAAACATGAAATATTTAAATTGAAAATATTAAATATTTAATTTCCTCGACTGCATCGAACCCAGAACCTGTCGGTTACAGCCACACGTTCGTGCCTCTGCGCCACGACAGGCCTCACCGAACTTCTAAGGAATACAGCTTGAAGCTAAAAAAACTGAAACTTTATATAAGATAGCTTTCAATTACATAAGAAACTTCTCGAAGTATGACATATCGAATAAAACTGTCCTAATTTCATCTCATGAAAGCCATTCAAATGATAATAAGAACCGTTTCAGAGAAATTGATATTTAAGTAGGTCTGTATAGATGATACAAATAGGCTTTTACACACTGTGCCTTGAATGACAATTTACATTTTTTATCAATTGTAGTTTTATATTGTTACTGGGTTTCCATATGGGGAATAATTTCGCTTTCTACCTCTGGTAGACAAAGCGCGGCGTTAGGTTACGTCGCTCAGCACGTAATGTCTCATAAATTCGATGAATTTATGGAAAACCATACTTCTTTGTGCCTCTCCTGATATACGTTTTTTAGTTTCACGTTGAATCCCGCACATAGCAGGCGGGAAGCAGGAAACCAGTGTTTGCGCTTTGTTTTTCATTAACATGCTACCGGTCCCCACTTTATGCCAAATTGTTTAGGCATCTTGTGTTGTGTCGTGGAAGTAAACGCCGCGCTTTGCCTCGTTGCCAGAGTGAGGAAATAAAAATATTAAATATTTCATTTGAGTGGTAGTTAATCCCACGACCATCGTGTTTATAAACGCATGCTGGTGCCCTTAGGCTACGACAGACTGATAACTTGACAATATATTCATATTTTCTTTTTTATTAAGGCAGTTTCCTAAGCTTCGTAAGAAACTTTATAATAATTAACATATCCATACCTACTTACGTTTGTATTCTCCTTTAGTGATATAAAAACTTATAAGAAAAATTATAAGGCAAGAGTGAGTGATTGGAGAAGCAGAGAGAAACATCAATTGACTTCCGAGAGCTCAGCATCAATGATACTGGAGGAAAAGACACGCCCACATGAAGAAACAATCCTCTCCTTATCCTCAATGCCCCCTACAAGAGCACATGTAAAAAACAGAAAGACAGACTTGAAAATTCAGGTTTTCTTTTTGTTTTATGTATTTTCCATGTATTTTCCAATGTCTATAGCCCAGGATAAGCCTAAAAACTAAAGCATTCAAATACACTAACTACTTAAAATTATTAGTCACTAATATCAACGAATACTATCGCCGCCTGTCTTAAAATAACCTAATTGTGTCAATCGATTCTTGCTAAAATTAGTTTGTATGATAATTTCTCTATTATAATTATTTAGTCCTATAGTGTGTAGAGGCATGAGCGTTAGACTGTAAATGAGACAAGTTGTGGTTTCGATCCACATTCGGGGAGATGAATTAATTCTCACTCAGCTTCACGCACATGGCAGGGTGGGCAGAGGGAACTTGGGAACCTAGTGTTAAGACACTCCGTTTCACTTCCGTTCCCCACTTTCCACCGAATTAGTAACGCCTCTAATTCCGTGGAAAGTGGGGGACGGAAGTGAAACGGAGTGCTTTTTTTTATGGAAAAGACATGGCAAACGAGCACGCGGGTCACGTGATGGTAAGTGATTACCGCCGCCCACGGCCCCGTGTAGCACTAGACCACAGGAGCGTTGCCTGAATGGGCACCGGGGCCCGGCATTACCCAATGCGAAACGCAGTGACCAAAGCCACTACTTAACGCCGGTTTTGAATGCCAGGGGTGGTAACAATCCGGTCGAGTCTGCCCATGCGTGTTGCCATTGCTGACAACGTGACTCTTCCACTTGTACTTTAGTCGCCTCTTACGACACCATCAGTACCAGGGTGATGCTATTCTAAGCCGAGATCACACGGCTTGAGTGGCGAAACTTAACATGAATTAATTCATATTTTCTTTTTCTCTCTCTGGTAAGGTAAAACCACATTATATTGAACTCAACTCGCAACATTTACAGAATTAGGCGGAAAAGGGGTTACGGAAGTTTTTTAACGTGCACAAAATGTCCTAACCCTCTGCCCATCCTTTTATATACAGGATACTGCTTGAAGCTAAATGAATTTTATAATTTACGTGTAAATTAAATCGTAACTTCAATATTATGATATCACAATCCCGCCCGCGGCTTCGCCTGCTTAAATAACTCTCTCAATTACTTTTTTGTTCTAATAACATTATCACAAAACAATGTCTAAACTAAGAAAAGACAGTATTTATAGTAATATCTATAGTAATGCATTGAAAACTAAATGTATGAAAAATGTATAGTAATTTCTTCGTAGTAAATATTTTAAATCGATGTTACTCTTTTATCTATTGACCGATTTATATTAAACATTTAACGTTAAGGGAATGTTGCCAAAATATAAAAATGAAAACTGCATTTGAATCTTGATAGCCGTTTCTGAGATTGGCGCGTACGTACGCAAAGACAAAGTATTTTGGTCCCTATACGATTTACTTTAATATATCTTCTATGTACAGACAGTGATCAGTTACAGGCTTATTATAAGTATAGATTATTTTTAATCACCTCAATTCAATACGAAAAAGTTTAGTAAGTTCTCCAATATTTAAACATGATTTCTTACAGCTTTACGCTGTATCCCGCACTTGGCAGGGTAGGCAGAGGAAACTTGGGAACCTAGTGTTAAGATACTCCGTTCTACTCCCGTTCCCAAAATACCGCCCAATTTAAAGCATTCCGTGTTAAGTAGAGAAACTCAACGCCGCACTTTGCCTTGTTACCAGAGCGAAGAAATGAAAACATTAAATATTTAATTTGAAAATGTTAAGCATTTCATTTCTTCTAGAGGGTATCGAACCCACAACCTGTCGGTTACGGTCACACGCTTGTGCCGCTGCGCCACTACAGGCACATTCATCTGGCTCAATTTGTCGAATTAGAGAAAGTTTTATACTCATTTTTAATTAATTATTTCTTAAATTAGGTCTTTCATTGAGGCTAAGAAAGTCAACGCACGTGTTCAGCTTTAGCCGTTTTTAATTCCATATTAAGGGGTAAAAGGAACAATCGATTGTAAATCGATTTCCAATCAAGGCTCGACAACTCGACTATAGGGCTGTATAAAGTTACATGCCTATAGTAAAAGGTGTATTCACAATATTTTTTTTTTATTTTATTAATAAAAAACAAAAAAAAATCTTAAAAATACCCTCACTTTGGCCAAATGCTTGTAGATATTATGTTACTTATCGATTTTTTCCGATTTATCGAACAAGATTTACAAAAAAATACACTCAATTGGATTCGTCCATTGAGGGTTTATGGTTATATAGAAAGACACACAGGTAAATATACAGACAGTACTATTTTATCATCACGGATAAATAAAAAAATATTTAAATAGATTGTCAGTAAATTGTAGGTAATTGGTACTTTTTTTCGTCCATCTGGCAACGGCGGCGGCGGCAACAGAAAGCGGCGTTGAGTTCCTCCACTCTACATGCATTGATAACTTCCCTTTTTCTACATGCTATGTACGTATATGCTAACAAAAATACATAAATTGAAGCCTGTCATGACGCAGGGGCACAAGCGTGAGATGCGACAGGTTGTTCGATCCCAACTCGAGGAAATGAAATATTTAATATTTTCAATTCAAATATTTAATGTCTTGACTTTCTTCGCTCTGGTAACAAGGCAAAGCGCGGCGTTGAGTTTCGCTACTCAGCAATACCTCAAATTCAGCGGAAAGTAAGAAATTTAACGGAATGTATTAACACTAGGTTCCCAAGTTCCCTCTGCCTATCCTACCATGTGCGGGATACAGTGTGAAGCTGAAATAACCATAAGTTAATACATAGAACTAGGGACTATCTAAAACAGTTTTTATACATTTAATATTTACCCATACAATAGTAGCGTCCTTACGTAAAGCTATAGCAAATACATAAATGTGAAATATTCAACGAGCCAATAAAACTCTATTGTTAGGCACGTGCCGGGTTGCCGCCGTGTTTATTTTATTCCGTTTTAAGTATAATAGCCATCTGGGAGCTTTTACAAATATACTTTACATTTTTGCAATTTCTTTAAGATTTGTTATATTTATTATCTTAAATCTACATTTATATTTATAATAAAAGTGAAAAACATAGGATATTTAATTTTTATATTACTAAATTTAAAAACGTATAAAAATTTGGACGAAGCAGGATTTGAACCTGCGCCTCTTGAAAAACGTTCAAGCGCTCTGACCACTAAGCCATCCGTCCGTGGTCGTGGCGTGGTCAGAGCGCTTGAACGGTTTTCAAGCGGCGCAGGTTCAAATCCTGCTTCGTCCAAATTTTTATACGTTTTTAAATTTAGTATTTTTCTTTCCTAAGTGTGGAATAACACTTTAAAAATAGTAAAAATAATTTTTATATTGTTTGTCTACGTACGTGCACCCCAAATCTCCGTGGTTTAAGAGTTTTTTTTTATATTTACTAATTTTTTTATATAGTGTAAATCCACACTTGAATAATACTTATTTAGAAAACTTGGACGGATTCCAGAAGAGCAGGTTTAAATGCCGTTTAGTTAAACACTTGTCACATTTTTTAAATAACTCTTAACAGAATTAATTGTAGGTGTTGTATTATTCAATTTTAAATCTACTTCTTTTTTCAGCTTCACGCTGTATCCCGCACATGGGTAGGCAGAGGAAACTCGGGAGCCTAATTTAAAATTAAATTTCCCACTTTCCGCCGATTTTAGGGCATTGCGTGTTGAGTGGCGGAACTCAACGCCGCCCTTTGCCTTGTTACCAGAGCGAATAAATGAAAGTCTTAAATATTTTAATTAAAAATATTAAATATTTTCATTTCTTCGAGTGGGTATCGAACCCACAACCTGTCGCTTACACGCTTGTGCCCCTGCACCAGGACAGGCCTCAAATATTTGTTTACTATTCAGTAATAGAACGACAACCGTCGCATTTACAGTCAGACTATCTCTTAACGTGAAGTAAAGATAAGCCTTATTTTGTCTACATAGACACAAACTGTGCTTCAAACTTGTATACATGTTACTACTACATTAATAGAAATACATTGATAACAATCTGAACTAGTACAACTGATAAGGCAAGGAAATTGGAAAGTAGTCTGAAATCTTACATCTTAGCTAGTATATACTCTATTGTACTGAACACGTTATGTAGATATTTATAAGAATGTATATTTCTGTAAAATTAATAGGTTTTGTAAAGGTGTTTTTGTATGTCTGTTTGTTGTTAATATTTATTTCTTAATTTATAATATTATTGGCAACTTAATTATTAATATTATTAATAGGGAAGTGACACAGCGTCTCAGCGATGATTGTGGCATTGATTCCGCGCGGGAGAATAAATGAGTTTAATTTTCTCAATATTGTAGGGGAGGTAGGGGATGGATGACCAATTCACAGTTTAAATTTTGTTTATTTATTTAATGAGTAATTTTATTGATAGTGACACTAATGCGCTTAAGAAAAAATGTTAATTTGATCGCTAACAATTACGTACTGTGTATAAGGTTGATTTATAGAATGAGAAACATAAGAAAAATTACTCCATGCTGGGGTATTTTGACTTGTCAGTTAAGAATGGATCTCAGAAGTAATGAGTACAAAGTCTACGAATTTACAAAATTGTTTTAAGAATTACCAAAACATTACATAAGACATTTAAGACATACCGTTATGTTCCCCTATCCACCGAATTTAGCATTATTTTAACATTGGTTGGTTGAGTGGCTGAACATAACGCCGCGTTTTGTCCTCTAACAAAAGTTAAGAAATTAAAACATAAAATATTTAATTTTGTTGAGTGGAGACCGAAACTATAATGCCGTGTGATTCCGGCTTAGAATAAATCACCCTGGAACTGATGGTGTCATAAGAGGCGACTAAAGTACGAGTGGAAGAGTCACGTTGCCAGCAATGGCAACATGCATGGCAGACTTGATCGGATTATTACCACCCCCGGCATTTAAAACAGGCGTTAAGTAGTGGCTTTGGCTACTGCGTTTTGCATTGAGTAATACCGGGCCCCAGTGCCCATCCATCTTTAAGACCGGCAACGCTCCTGTAGCTCCTCTAGTGTTACATGGGGCCGGGTGGCGGTGATCTCTTACCATCAGCTGACCCGTACGCTCGTTTGCCGTGTCTTTTGCATAGAAAAGAAAGAAATAATAATAAAAAATCAAAAATAATCGTCATTCACCTAGAAACATTACAGTCACCATCAGAATTTCTAAGTCTACCTCTCAAAAACAAACAATTTAAAGTAAACATGTGGAAAAATAAAAAGAGATGTCACTGTATTAGAAACGTGTATGTCTCAAATTACAAGTACAAGCAGTAACCGCAGGCAGTAAATTTCTTTATAAACTATTTAACCAGAGCAACTTGGACGTGCTCGTAGTGATTATTGTGGTTGAATGATAGGATAACTGATGCTTTCACATAGCTGACTGACATTTGGGTAGCTCGAGTTTTTTGGTAGTAACTCCACCTGTCCCTGTTATCACAATCCCCGTTCCCCCTAAAAAAGGAGAGTGCAGAGTTAAAATCTATCACTCATTACGCAATGTTCACAAATAAGACAGCGTGTAGAGAAAG
>DWMZ01003371.1:0-12811 GCA_018249855.1 Eueides tales michaeli | reverse complement strand
AATTATTTTTAAGTATTAAGTTTGTTATATGTAATTAACTACAGAAACGTTTTAAAGTATTTTTTTGGGATTTACAAATTGAAATTAATTCTGAATAGTAATATTCTTAGCTAGAATATTAATAGTTCTTAAAGTGTTAAAATTCGTACCTTTATTCATTTCAGTCTGTATCCGTAAAGCAACTATACTACCCGTATATAAAAATAAACCTACGAATAAACGAAACCAAATAGAATCCAAAAACTATGAGTATACATTTAAAGCCGATTTTATTTAACACAATATAAATAAAAATTAAACTCAAACTCAGCTTTACGCTGTATCCCGCACATGGCATAGTAGGCAGAGGGAACTGGGAAACCTAGTGTTAAGACACTCCGTTCCACTTTCATTCTCCACTTTCCGCAGAATTTGAGGCATTGCGCGCCAATAAAAATTAGATACAGATTTATTTCAATTTGTAAATTTATATATACTTAGCTAAGTTAATAACTTGTGTAACGTAACATATCAGTCTTAGCAGCGTGCTTTTATTAATTTTAGATACTAACATTTATGTGACTACTTTTGACGTAGAAAATAGTGTGTATTGTATAGTAATATTATAGTTTTAAGGAGTTTGGATCGAATATAATTGCTTTAAGTTTTATGGAAAATAAAATGAACAATAAAGAGATCAAGAAAATATGTTTTTTATTCACATATTTTAATTCTACTACAATGGAATTGAGATTATAATATCTCTAATATTATTTTTGAATTTTTAAATGCACATTCGTATATAGCCTAAATATGGAACGTGACAGTTGTGGCTTTGGGAAAATGAAATATATTTTAATTTCTATATGTTATCAAAGCAAAACGCGGTGTTATGTACCGCCCCGCAACACCGCTGTTCGTCGATAAATGGGGAATGGAAGTATTTTAATGGGAAGGGACTACGTTAACATTATGTTATCTTTTATTTATTATATGACTTATCTAATCTATACAATATAAGCTGGTTATATTTTTTTCTATTTCACTATCAAACTTCTTGATACACTAGAATTTAAAGCATTAAATCCAATAGAACTTCCAGTCCGTCACCAAAATATTTAAAATAAATATCTAGTAGATAAGGCTATCAAGGACAATATCAGCCAGTGGTAATACCGGTTCTTATTCTAATTTTTTTTTATAAACTTCATTTCCTACACTACGGACTCACCGTCCGTACATTCTGTTACATTCCTTTCCATATATATTTTTTTAAATTGTCTGAACTTTTTTTTAATATTTTTTTAAATACAACATGACATTTTATAAAGACTTAAACTCTACCACATTTGCCTTATATAACGCTTGAATATTGGGTTACGTGGAATTTGGCCTACGATTATTGTCCACGAAATAACGCTATGTCATGTTAATGAAAACCTGAGATAACGTAAAAGCTGTATATAAATATTTGGCGAAAAACGTAAATTATACCAACAAAAACAAATAAAACTTAAAATGAAAGTTAAATTTTGTATAATTAGCAATCAGGCACAAAATTATCCAAGGAAATATAACAGGATCTTAGAGTAAGCGCGGGCGTCGTGGGGTCGATTCCCACTAGGGATAATTTATATATTTAATTTATTTACATTTATACTCTATAGATTTCAAGGCATGGCGTTAATTTCTATCGGAATTAACAACAAAAAATTAACATGTCTAAAAATCTATAGAGTTATATCTAAATAAATGGATATAAAATGCTAAACTACTCGTAAGTACCTTTACATATAGGTAGCCTCTGTAGAACTCGTTATGTGGCAAAAAATGGAAGCGTTCCTTAAGAAATCCTATATAATTTGCTGACTTGCTTCCAAAGACTTTCAATTGAATTGTTCAAAGGAAGCTTTATCTTCGAAGTTTTTATCGATATTTTGGCAAGGTGTTTGAAGTAGGCTAATGTTTCCAACATAATGAAAACCAAGATAAAGTTACGTATCGAAAAAATAACTTTTGGGTTCCTTAGTTGGAAAACTTTTGGGAAAAATATAAAGCACTCATCTAACTTTTAGCGTTTTCGTCAACAGTGATCTGTGATGTTGAATTGGATGTAACGTCGTATTTGTATTCTACAAAATCTCATGTGTCAAAAGCAAACTGAAAATTTAATCTTTAAATTATACAGCAGGATAAGATATAACCTAGTGTTATGACACTATGTTTCCGCTCAATTATCAAGATATTTTAAATTAAGTGGCAAAATTTAACGCCATGCTTTATATATATATATAATTTATATATATATATATATATATATATATATATATATATATATATATATATATATATATATATATATATATATATATATATATATATATATATATATATATATATATTAAAATGTATATTTATTTAAAAAAAAATGGCTTTCATATTTAAAACACTGTCTGAGCCTAAATTAAATGTTCTCGCTGTCAAGGAAGTAGTTTTTTTAAAATTTAAATGGAGTACTCTGGATAGTTTTGGGGAGTTGACTCCACAGGGATGCGGCGTATACGAAAAAGGATTTTGAGAAGAAATTTGGTTATAGATATGTAAGCGTCGAAACAACACATAATCTCCTTGATCGTGAGAAAAATGGAAGAACGTTAAAACGGGAGTTCTGATAGTTAAGGATTTTAAAAAGTAATGTAAGGACGTGCATGTCACGACGAAGCTGGATTGGGAGCCACTTAAGTTGAGCTTTAATTTGGAAACATGGTCATACTGGGCGAGAAAAATAAAAATGCTAAACATTTAATTTCCTCTAGTGGGAATCGAATACACAGCCTGTTCAGCTTACAGTCGTAGTCTATTGCTTCTCCGCTCCGAAACACACGCCACGGCTTCAAGTGTATTTTTTGTTTATTTTAAATCCATATTATTTATTTAGCACATGTAAGATGTTTGTAACGGCAACACAGTGCATTCTATAAATATGTTGAATTTTCTCAATTAATTTTAAGGTAATTTTTATATGGTAACATTAACATTGTGACAGATGCGACGTGAGCCGCGAGCGGAACATTCGAGTTTTTATATTCACATATATGGGATTCCGCTATTAAATCTCAGATTTGGTATTTCATAGTAAAATTGGTTTAGTATACAGCTATTAATATGTTCTTATGAGTATCTTATGTGTGTTCTTATAAGTATCTAATAATAATAATGAAAGCCTTTATTTCAGATATTAAGTACAATTTTCGGTTCATATTACTAGAAATAAACAAATATTTATCTTATATATCTGTTTGCTGTTTAGCAAAAGCCTTCTCCAATCTCTCCCAAGCGTCTCTATCTATTGCAGTTCTGGTCCATGTGCCCCCGCAACAGATTTGATGTCGTCCACCCATCACTTGTGTGGGCGTCAGCGTTATCTGCGTTCGTGACTTAAGAACCAATATGTTATAAGTTTGCTCCATTTATCCTTGCCTCGAATAGTGTGCTCTACCCATGTCCATTGAAGCTTTTTTACAGTCACAGAAACATCTTTTGTTTGAATATAATTCTTTATTAATTCTGTTCTAATTAATTCTTGTAATTTTCTCCCCAGCAAACTTCTGTTCATGGCATTCTGGCAAGTTGTTAATTTTCTGCTCTGTGCTTTAGTGAGAGATCATGTTTGAGTGCCATATATGAGGAGGATTGGTAATATGCACGTATCAAACAGCTTCCTTTTAATCTTTAAATCTATTTGTTTGTTTTTCATTATTTCTTTGAAGCCCCTATATCGCTTCCAAGCATTACTAATGCGTTTCTCGATTTCTTTTGTCATTAGGTTGCTTAGCGATTGGCATATTCTATGTTATTGTTGTTAATCAATATTGGTTCTTGTAACCCGTTCGTCATTATTTTGGTTTTTTGTGTATTTATAACCAATCTCGCTTTCTGGCTCTCCTTATCTAATTCCACCAGCATTTCTTAAAGACTATCTTTAGATGTTGAGAATATTATCAAGTCGTCGGCGAATCTAAGATATGTTAATTGTTCCCCATTTATAGAGCGGCCTTTCCTTTTCCAATCAAGTTGGCGGAAAATCTCCTCTAGGACTGCAATAAATAGTTTAGGAGAAATAGGATCTCCTTGCCGAACACCTCTTCTAATTCTTACTTCTTTCCCTTCACTATTTAGTTTTATCTTCGCAGTGCTCATCCCATAAATAGTTTTTAAAATCATGATGTATTTATATTCAATACCCTGATTCTTAAGGGCTCCCCAGATCATTTCATGCTCAAGTGAGTCGAAAGCTTTGCAGTAGTCGACTAAGCAGCAGTAGAAGATAAAATTATACTCCTTACTTTTTTCGAAAATTTCTTTGACTACATATATATGGTCTAAGCTCGAGTAGCTACTTCTAAATCCCGCCTGTTCCTTTAGTTGGTTTTCATTTATCGTTATAGTTATACGATTAATTATGACCTTTGCAAAGACTTTGTAAATATTGGACATGAGGCTTATTAGTCTATAGTTGTTTATGTCAGTCTTGTTACTTTTCTTGTGTAGCAATATTATGTTAGATGACGTCCATTGTTCTGGTATATCCTCTGTCTCCATGACTTCGTTAAACATTTGTATTAGTATTGAGGCAAGAAGCTCTATGTTTTCTATTAGCTGTTCTTGATTATATTGTCTGCACCAAGAATTTTGTCCCTTTTTTGAGATTATATGGCTTTTACTACTTCTGAAAGCATTATATCAAGCAAATAATGCTTATGAGTATCTACTTCTTTTTAAATTTGAGGCCTTGAGGCTTTGTGTGTTTCTTGTTATTATTGTCATACACAATCACCTGAGCGGTTGCTAACAGTACAGTAGTTTGCTTAGTACATTGCGTATTATTTGTATGGGTTTTCACTGTACACACTTGAGACGGAGCAAAGGAAGTGCTACACAACGAAACCTCAGCATGTGATGCATCGCTGGCGCAGTTGCAGCGGCTGAGTCATACTGCATTACCGACTTTTGTGTGGGGTAGCGGTGGTGTCATGTTAGTCGAACAGCTCGCTGTCGAGAGGGACGTGTTACCAATATGCTCGTTTTTATCAAAGTGCAGTAATGTGTGATGGCGTTGGTTACAAGAACGACACTTAGTTTTAGAACTACAATTACCGGTCTTGTGCTTAAGGCTAAGGCAATTCACACATGCATTATTTTGTTTTAACAATTTAAAACGTTCTTTAGGGCACATATTACTAAAGGCGGGACAATTGTAGAAATGATCATGAATTACATTATAACATAGGCAATTTAACTTGCTGTGACGAAGAACATGTAACATAAGACTGTGGATTGGGGCGGATATTTTTCTAGTATTTATTCTTTGTTTATAATTGATATTTTTCGGTTTTGAGGAAATTAAATTATTTTGCTGTGTACTAGAATATATGCGGCACTGATCTTTAATAAAATTAGCAAAGCTATCAAACGTTGGTATTTTTGTGTCACGTGAGTGCATTTCGAACGCTCGAATGGTGTCGGTATCAAATTTCTTTACAGCGATATGCAGAAACATAAAATCACACAGATTATCTAACTTCAACGTTTATAACGAGTTTACAGCGGTTACATAATTATCTAAAAATGACTGATAATTTTCGGCACTTGCAGAGCCCGATATTTCAAAATTAAGAGTTTCATCTAAATAAGAAGATGCAAAAAACACGAATGTCTTGATATCGATCGACAAGTGCCTGAAATATTATATTGTAATTTTCAGCACAAGGGGTAACTCCCGAAAATGTTGCTTGTGCCTTCGGTGATAATTTTCCGATTAAGTAGTACAATTTATCAGCATCGGTAAGTGAAGGATTATCGAGAATTGTAGACTTAAAACTCGCAAAAAATAAAGGCCACTTGGAAATATTTCCATCAAATGACATAAGTTCTATAGGCGGCAATTTACGCGATTGTTTAAAAGCTGCACCCTGTGGTTCTGCGGAACGACATTGTGACATCACAGTTTTTATATAGCAAAAAAGGTCTTCGGAAGAAGCATAGGCTTGATAGCTAGTCTTGGCTTCAGCGTCATATTCATTCATAATAATTGTGCACTACAGTCATCCAATATCCTAAGAAAGTCTAAACGTATACTATCTATAGTCACACAGGAACAAAGAAATGATTTTTCATTATCTTGAGAAATATGAGCAATTTTTGCTTTTTCATAAATATTTTGAATGCGCTCACATAAAACATTACGTTTCGCTTCAAGTATAACAAGCTGAGGGGTCTCGCTTACAGGAGGTATTTTAGGCGGCATATTTGTAAGTAAGTGCAATAACACAAATTAAATAAAGCGGTTGTAAGTGTATGTACAAAAAACAGAAAGGAAATGTAACGAATTTGTAGGTAGATGTTTGTAACTAACTGTAATAGTTCGAGTTTTCAAGACTGTTGTAATTACATATGAAAATTTAAGTATGTGTATAGTTTATATAATAAATACCTAATAACAAAATATCTACTGAGCAGAATATGAACAATAGTAATGTGATATTATTTATAAAATACCAACTTACTGGAGGGTTCGGATTTGTGTAGTATTAAATATAATACCTAGTTACTTACGTATTTTAATATTCTAAGTAGTTATAATAACTTAGGCAACATGCCTA
This sequence comes from Eueides tales michaeli, assembly GCA_018249855.1. Classification (NCBI taxonomy): domain Eukaryota; kingdom Metazoa; phylum Arthropoda; class Insecta; order Lepidoptera; family Nymphalidae; genus Eueides; species Eueides tales. The sequence continues at coordinate 6,170 of DWMZ01003371.1, read as the reverse complement.
GGAACTTTAAGAGCGGTAAATGTACAATAAGGTATTAAATTGCAATTAATGTGCAAGATACCTATTTATCACTGTGGGTGCGGGAACCGAATAACGGTATTTTTATGTACGCTAAATTACATAGCATAAAAAGATTGTAATAAATAGGGGATCCAGCTCGAAGGACCAAAAGATGATACTGCAATTTTTAATATTAGTAGACTGTGAGGATTACTGGATTAAATATGAATTTGAAAAAGGTACGAGCTTTAGAATAGTTAGACTCGCCTACCTGTTGATGGCTTCTTGACGTTGTTCACCAGTCCAAAGGCTTCTTGATCTTTAGTGGCGTGGAAGATGGCGTCGCCTTCACAAATTGGTATCACCACGTATACATGGGCACGATGAATTTAATATAAATGTTCTTTGAAATATCACAATTAAATAGTTTTTGATATAGTTCTTATTTTTAAAACTGTGTTTGCGAAAAGGCACGGCGCGGATGCGGTTATTAAAGGTCTCACACTTGACTATAACACCAGTGGTTCCCTTCGCGGTCATCTTGCGACTGTGGTAGGCGAGTACTAATAGTAGGGTAGTAAGCTCGTAAAAAATATGATTGATTTAGAAAATCGAAGCTACCCGCTTCTTGGATATATGATCTTGCAAAGTATGAACAGGTGGCGTAACCACATATTAAATGTTTATAGTACGAGTATATCCTATTCTTCAGTCATACACCGTGTAAGTAATATAATATACATTACTAATATATAAACTATTTTTTTTATAATATCATATTTTTGTATAGCTATAGCGGGAAATGTGGTGTCACAACACTACTTTCCCTCTGCCTACCCAGATATGCGGGATACAGCGTGAAACATTAAAATAGACAATACTAACATAATTTTTAAATGTTCACATTTAAATATATTCTTTTCCTCTCAATTTCTGCAATTTCCGCTAGGCATTGAGATCGGTGTTCAAACAATCGTTTTTTGGTATAGATATAAATTAGAATTCGATTCAGACGTACTTCTAGATTGCTAGTTTATGGCGCGTATCTAAAACGACACTATTTCAATGAGCCCGAAAGTACTGGTGCGGAAAGCAAAAGTGAAATAGAATGTTTTTTATTAGATTCACTATATACAAACTTTACGGAACTTAAAGCCGTGCCTGGTTATATCAGACCGTAAATTTATAAATAATTATTTGTCGTGAACATTTGATCCCCAAGTTGTATTTATGACTCGTTGTCTTAATAGAATTGTTGTAACTGTGAAACTGCTAATCTGATTTTCATAAAATGTAGGCGAGAACCGCGATAAACAAAGGCTCTCCTTTGAAGCGCCACATACAAATGGGCACACAAGTCAAACTTAAAAGCCCTATTTTTCGCATTAGGGATTAAGAATATCGGTATTGTCAGTCCTACAAAATTTTCCTCCCGCCAGGACCGAAGTTCTGTTAACAGAACCCGACAAGAATGTCATGCGTGCATACAGTTGCTTTTATCAATTAAGGGGAATTCATTATTTTACTCGTTTTAGTAACAAGACAAAGAACGGAGTTGAGCTCCGCCATTTCACCATTGCCGTACAGTAACATAATTTTATGCCTCGCGATGTCTTTATTAAGCACGATGTCTTTATTCTGCTGGCGATGACACGTGGAGAACAAAGTGTCCTTGCACTAGGTTCCATCTGCCATCTGAATATAGCGTAAGTAAAAAATATTTTATTTCTACAGAGCTTTTTAGCCTTGTTTTAGTTTTACATGATATTTTTCGGCGTAAAATTTTGAGAGTCGTAAACTGTGAGCAATGCTAGTAATGTATGCAACAACAATTTTGAAGATTCGGAGCATGCACTTTATAAAACCAGTGGATTTTGTGGCAATTTAATAAAAATAATAAATTCTACATATAAGATATGAATTTTCTTTTTTCTGTAGATCATCGCAGTCCATCGTAGCAGTATTAATAGTCACTACACGCAATAGTTGTGGGTTTATTTAGTACTCAGAAGGTAAAGTAAAGGTAAAGTAAATCTTTGATTGACATTAAGTCAATCGTATTCAAATGAAGAAAAATGTACACAAGGTGGTCTTTTTTAATTTGTACATGTATACTGTGTGTACTGTATGTACAAAAGGGTAGGCAGAGGAAAGTACTAGAAATCGTAGTGATAAGACACTCTCTTCCTTACGTTGTGACGAAATAATGAAACATTGCGTGTTGAGTGACGGAACTCAACGCCACACTTTACTGAGTAAGTTACGAGTATCTTTCTCAAATTTATTTGAACCAGCAATACTTAGAACATATTATTACAATTATATTACTATATTTACACTGAAGTATTCATTTTTTAAATAATATTAGTTAAAAAAATAATAACAGCTACCTTAAGTGCTTCGACGTTGATGAAGTTTAGTTATTAATTGAATTTCTCCCTCTAGAGACTGCCTTGAGAATATTGAACGCGTATTGACAAAACTGTAGAGATGTCAGAAAATTGTTTTATAGACTTGTATTCACTTTTAGCTAATTTTAGATTTTATTAGAAGGTTAATAATAAATTCTAATTGAAATTTAATAATTTTAAAATATTGTAAATATGAAATTTCAGGAAGGTGTATGTTTATTTCAGTGTCACGCAAAAACTACTGAACAAATTTAGATGAGACTTTACGATAACATAGAGTTTATATTGAAATAATACACCTTTGCGGAAATATTTTGTATAATTTAGCTATAATTTAACAATAGCTTCAAATACTTTAATTAGTTGCAAAATATGTTTATTTAAAATAACCAATCCTCCCAATATTTAATGAGTAACGTTTCAGATCCACGATTACCTCATTAATTTGATATAAATTTATAGTTACAATATATTGTTACTTTAATGAGCGTATTTAATTAAATATTATACTTGATATTAAAACTAATATTAATATAGGTATTGCACGAGGGTATTGTGGCGCAGTGTGTACTGTAAACGCATAGGTTGTAGGTTCGATTACTATTCAAACACACAATCTTTTTAAACAGGTGGTTTGTTAATAGTGCTTTATCAATAATTGTTTCTACTTATTTTTCTTTAAAAAGGTGATGTGGAATACTAAAATAAATAAATAAATATTTCCTTTCATTTTTGTCCTAGTGAACCTAGTGTTAAAACACTCTGTTACTCAATTTCCAACCAATTTTTGAGACATTGCATGGTGAGTTTCGGATATCAACGTCGCGTATATCTTATTATCAAAAGTAAAAAATACATTCTTCCAAGTAGGAGTTGAGCTAATAACCGTCACGTTTATGAGTTTCGTTGTAGGCTTTAAAGCCTAGCAAGAATTGAACCCATAAACTCTAACGTTCACAGTGAAATTCATGCATCACTGCGTCACTACAGGCCTCAATAGTACGTTGTTAAATACTATAAAATGACAATTGTTTCTGTTCAGCTTCACGCTGTATCCCACACATAGTAAGGTGGGCGAATGCAACTTATGAAACCAATGTTAACACATTCTGTTCCCAGTAAGACACTTCCTCTCCTCTCTTTCTTTTGAGGCATTGCGGTATAAGCGGTGGAGTTCAACGCCGCGCTTTACGCCTTGTTACTAGAGTGTGGAAATAAAATAATTTAAAAGTGGAATTAAAGTTTACAGTCAAATGCATGCACGCTCAATCTTTAAAATGACAATTCCTTTTACGTTAAAGTGTAGTCAATTCTTCTTTGCAATTTAGATATGTATCTACTTTACGTCGGAAAGCAGAATTTGATGGTAAAATGCAAGTAAAATTGATTCAAGCGAAACCAATTTCCATATGACATATTTATTGTGAAAAATATAATGAAAAGAGTAAATGTTAGAATAATCTAAATCAAAAATGAAAAGAACTAAATATTTCATTACTGAATTTAAAAACGTATAAAAATTTGGACGAAGCGGGATTTCAACCTGCGCCTCTTGAAAACCGTTCAAGCGCTCTGACCACTAAGCCACCGTCCGCAGTGCGCAGGCGCAGGTTCAAATCCTGCTTCGTCTTAGGAAAAAGTGCGTGTTGGCGCTGCTGCGCCTGGTGTCATATGCAATATAATGTCAAATCTGAATAGTAGTGTATTTACACTGTGTACTTACATTTCTGTTTAGAAATAAACCAGGATCACTATTTATCGCTTAAAACGCCATAAGGAAGTGAACTAAACAGAACATTTATTTTCAAATTCGGTAACCAATAAAAAAATAAAATCCACCACTATATTTTGCCTTAATGGAGAAATAAAAATAATTGAAATAATAAAATCATTTCTTGAAATCGGGATCGTAATCACAACAATCAAGTTAGACGCAGGGCCACTGTGGCGGCCTCAAATAGCCAAATATGATAACAACATTGAATAACAAAATATTTTTAGTACCTTCACGCTGTATCCTGTACATATCAGGGTAGGCAAAGGGAACTTGGGAACCTAGTGTAAAGACACTCTGTTCTTTCACCTACACAACGTGTTGAGTGGCAAAGCCTTAAATAATAAAATAGTTTAATCAAATATTGCTATATTCCGTAATACACCTGTACAGGGCTTATGAATAAAATAAAAATCGAGGTGTGACAAGAGAATAAAACTAAAAACTACCAAAAAACATGCGGCCACGACGCGCCTTTGGTAGCTAGCGAGGCGTTTTTCAACTTTTATGCGGAAAACGTGATATATTTACAGCTCTGTTCAATTCATAAATTCATATACTGTCTGGACATTTTCTATTTCTATGTTCACAGTGGTGTGTAAATATTTTCTTTTTTTCTACAGGGATCCTAGAAGTATTACAGATGTGAGGGGTAAAATAATTTGATTATAATCTGCTTTTAATATTAACAAAATTGTTAAATAATTATTTATTTTGTCACTTTAAATAAAATCTTTAAATCAGCATAATTGTAGAAGCCAGAAATGAAGATTATTATTATACTTTATACCTCACATACCACCGTAGATTTTAGCTTCACGCTGTGCACCGCATATGGCAGGGTAGGCAGAGGGAACTTGGGAACCTAGTGTTAAGATACTCCGTTCCACTTCCGTTCCCTTTTTTCTGCCAAATTTAAGGCATTGCGTGTTGAGTAGCGAAACTCAACGCCGCGCTTTTGCCTTATTACCAGAGAAGAAATGAAACATTGAATATTTATATTGAAAATATCAAATATTTCATTTCCTCGAGTGGGGATTGAACCCATAATCTATCGGTTACATTCACACGCATGTGCCACTTGGCCACAACAGTCTTGTCTTATAAAAGTATTCTGCCAGACCAAACAGACAAACTAATTCTATGAAATTATTCACCCCAAGGAATGCAGTCTGTACCGTAACGGGACATTGCAAACTTGCAAACTCCGACGAATGGACACTGATAGATGACTCCTTTAGATTCATTTAAAATTTGTTACTTTGTTTTAACTTTGAATTTGACTTGAGATTTATCGTTCAAACACTGTTTAGTGACAAATTTATTTTGAATAAAATACTATTCTCAACATAAAGTCATTTTATTTAGGTGTATTGGTCTACGGTTGTGGCTAAAAATGTTTAAAACTAAGGAAATTATTATATTTAAAATATTTTAATTTTCTGGTATTGGTAAAAACGCTGTGTTGAGTTCTATAAACAGTCTCCAATTTTGGTGAAAAACGCACGCAGTGAAAAAATTTAATCCTTTATTTATAATACGCTTGTTTAGCTTGAATCCTAACTACATCTATAAAAACGGTAAAACGAATTACTGCTGGCACTCCAAAAAAAAAATCAAGTATAATGAAAAATCTATACTATAATAAAACAGTAAAAAAGTCGTGTCTGACATTGAATCTATTTATGAAAAAATAATGTAGGGGGGCTTAAAATAAGTAATAGAACACGAATCTACAATTTTTAAAATTTTTGTCTGTCCGTTTGTCTGTTTGTCTGTTTGTCTGCTTGTACCAGCACATCTTCTAAGCCACTGGACCGATTTCAATGATTTTTTTTCTGTTGTATACCAATTTGGCCTGGGCAGGACATAGGCTATATTTAATTTCGAATACTTTCATACCTGATGAAGAACAGTAGGGGTCCAGAAAAATTATAAGAAATAATTAAATACATCCATAACAAAAATTGTTGAAGGTAATGAGT
>DWMZ01003370.1:0-12815 GCA_018249855.1 Eueides tales michaeli | reverse complement strand
TTTTTTAGAAATGTATGAAGTTTTTATAATATGCACAATAACTGAATGACTGGCGCACGGGAGTGTAGCCAGAGGGGACTTGCATACTTAGTGTTAAGACACTCCGTCCCGTTCCCTATGACTACTATTACTATTACATGACTTGTATGATTGAATAAAATATAAATATATTAATATATCGTTATTAATCAACGTTTCAAACAACGTGTAAATAGCGGTGGCAGGTCACGACGACGTTCTTTTATTATGGTAATTTGAAATTGTAAGTGAATCCATTATTAATATTTGATACGTCCATGGCCTCAGTTTAAATGCATATTAAAGAAAAGAATTATACTTTTTTTGTTATTTATTTATTTTTTTTAGCTTCACGCTGTATGCCGCATGAGGCAGGGTAGGCAGAGGGAACCCGGGAACCTAGAGTTAAGACTCCACTCCGTTCCACTTCCGTTTCCCACTTAAGAAATAAGCTTCAATATATTTACTTTTTTAAAGTTTTTTTAATATATTTTTTTACAAATAATTTAAAGTTTTTTAATATATTTTTTTAGTTTTACTCTGTATACTGAATGCAGGAGGGTATGCAGAGGGAACCTGAGAACCCAAAGTTAAAACACTCCGTGGTTAAACACTTGAGTGTCAGTTTCGTGTGTGGATTGGCGGAATCAATGCCAGTCTTTTGTCTCATTACGTTGTGCCCATGTGCTACAACTGCCTCAGATATTTTTTTCTTTAGCTTCACGCTGTTTCCCGCACGAGGCAGGGTAGGCAGAGGGAACTCGGGAACCTAGTGTTAAGACACTCTGTTCCACTTCCGTTCCCCACTTCCTCAGATTTCGATTGGTTTATGTAATTTTAGTTATGAATATTAGATTTTTGAGAAATATATTTTTTAATTATGTTCAATTGATAGTAAATGATAGGTTTTTTTTCAGCTTCGCGTTGTACCTCGCACATAGCAGGGTAGGCAGAGGGAACATAGGGACCCAGTTTCCGCCGAATTTGAGGAATTACGTGCAAAATGGCGGATCCCGATGCAGCGCTTTGCCTTGTTACCAGATCGAAGAAATGAAAACATGATATATTTCATTTGAAAATATTAAATATTTCAGTTCCTCGAGTGGGGATCGAACCCACAACATGTTACGTTTACAGTCACACGCTTGTGCGACTGCGCCACGACGCCTCTAGTTAATGATATTTATTGTTAATTATAGTAACAATAGTTTTCTATACTTATCGCTGCTTCGAAATAAACACTAGTATTTCAATTATCCGGATATTTTGTAAATAAGATAGATTTATTGATCGTTTCTCCTTGCCGGAGTTCTATAGCGTCCCCGATCGAGTCGGTTCTTTGTCTTCGTTGAGACACTCCGTTTCACTTCCGTTCCTCACTTTCCGCCGAATTTGAGGCATTGCGTGTTGAGTGGCGGAACACAACGCCGCGCTTTGCCTTATTACCAAAGCTAAGAAATGAAACATTAAATATTTAAATTGAAAATATTAAATAATTCCTCGACTGGGGTATCGAACCCAGAACCTGTCGGTTACAGTCACACGCTTGTGCCGCTGCGCCACGACAGGCCTCAAAAGAGAAATGTAATTATATAATTTAAAAATATTTCATGTATATGCTAAATTGTGTATTAATATGTAATAAAGTCCACTGACATTAAGGACAGGAGGCCAAGTAACTTTGGCAGCTGCAAAAGTCGTTGCCCTAACAAAAAAAATATATATTCAGTAATTTTTGTGAAGGGAAATGCTAAATTTTAACCTCGTTCAATACTTACGATCGAGGAACACGCACACTCAATCTTATCACAATTACTGTTTGACACCGAAACCGAAATAACAGAAACTGATAACAGGTCAAACGGTGAATTTTTTATCTTAGAATGTCAAGAATATTATAAAAAATATACGTTTTAAGTATCTTTTTTTACAAAGTATGAGTTATATATAATAAAGTACTAAATTAAATATCGAAATTTGATTTAGATACTGAATATTTTAATTTCTTCGCTCTGGTAATAAGGCAAAGCGCGGCGTTGAGTTCCGCCACTCAACACGCAATGCCTCAAATTCGGCGGAAAGTGGAAAACGGAAGTAGAACGGAGTGACACTTGGTTATCAAATATCCTTTGTCTACCCTGCCATGTGCGGGATACAGCGTGAAGCTGAGACAGATAATCTAAAATTTACTAACCCCCCCCCCAACTCAAAAAAATCATAAATTTATCTTGGCAAAGTGCTTGTAGCTAAACTGCAAGTCGTATTATCATAGAACATAGCTAGAGACCGCCGCGATGAACGAGGCTCTCTCTTTTTTTTTGCTTCACGCTGTATGTACGCCGCACAAGGCAGGGTAGGCATAGGGAACACGGGAACCTAGGGTTAAGACACTCCGTTCCACTTCCGTTCCCCACTTTCCGCTGAATTTGATTTGAGGCATGTTGAGCGGAACTCAACGCCGCGCTTTGCCTTATTACCAGAGCGAAGAAATGAAACATTAAATATTTAAATTGAAAATATTAAATACTTACTTAGGCTTACTATTAAAAACCGTTAAACTCATATCATTTGTTAATTCCGGAGCTACGGTGCAACAAACAGACAGAGAGACAGATCAAATTTATAACACCCTTCTTTTTGCTTCGGAAGTTAAAAATTATTACACATCAATCAAAATAAACTACTATGAAGGCGGGACGCTTTATGGGAAGTTTTGAAAATGATCGATGATGTATTGACAAGCATGTAGATGGATGGACATATAAGTTTATATATATATATATATATATATATATATATATATATATATATATATATATATATATATATATATATATATATATATATATATATATATATATATTTTTTTTTTTTTCAGCTTTATACTATATCCAGGACGTAGAATGGAATAAGCCGGGGGAATTTAGGAACCTTAGGAACCTAGTGTTAAAATGACTTAACAATAGGTTAAGACACCTTAACAATAGGTTCCTAAGGTTGGGAACCTAGTGTTCCCAAAGTGTGTTTTCGTGCCCCATGTCCCGCCGGCTTTGAGGCTTTGCATGTTGAGTGGCAGAACGTAATGCCGAGCTTTGCCTTATGATCACCATAGCTAGAAAAATGGAAAATGTTAAATATTTCATTTTCTTGAGTGAGGATATTGTCTCAGACCTTGGGTATATTATTACCAAGTTTTCACATTGACATTGTTTTATTGTGGTTTATTTGTATATGGGAGATATATGAGAAAATCAGTCACTTTTTAAATATTTAAGCTTTTATCAATCTAAGGGCTATCGTAGCGCAGGGGTATAGGTGTGTGGCAGTATTATATTAGACAGGTTGTAGGTTCGATCTCTACTCCAAGAAATGAACTATTTAATATTTTTATTTCTTCGCTTGATATCGAAAGGATGGATAGACTTAGCATTTTCGTTAAGAAATTATTTTCATTATTACACAAAGAGCACAAAGCACAAACCAAACAAAGTACGATCTCAAATGTCGCCACTAAACAAGCAATGTTTGATATTCTCACGGAAAGTAGAGAACGGAGTGATCTAACACTATGCCCACACTGAGGTGAACTATAAGCTGGATACAGCGTGAGCTCTCCCATTCAATTACACTATAACGCCATCTTTATTGTATAGTGAAAATGTCAATAACAAATATTTAAATTATGCTTGCTCCTGGGCCGTTTCCGCCTCACACTTGTCTACTTTTACTTTTTTTTTTTTGTAATAATCGAACATATTAATTGTAAACACCAGATGTTATTTTATTTAACCTTTTAAATGTATGTATTTATTGGATTCTTTGCGATAAAAAAAGAAAAAATTGTCCTTGTTTAAATAGCTGTATTATTTACTTACTTCCTTCTTCTAAAAGTTTTTTATATATTTTTTTTAGTATAGTCTTCGATAAATATTCTATATTTTTTTTTTGATGGTAATGAGAAATGAAGACAGTCATATAATACTAAATTTAAAAACGTATAAAAATTTGGACGAAGCAGGATTTGAACCTGCGCCTCTTGAAAACCGTTCAAGCGCTCTGACCACTAAGCCATCCGTCCAGGATGTACGTTTTTAAATTTAGTATTTTTCTTTCCTAAGTGTGGAATAACACTTTAAAAATAGTAAAAATATGAAGACAGTCATTTTGAAATCTGTGGTGCAGGGGCACTAGCGTGCAACTGTCAACGCGACAGGTTGTGTGGGTCCGATCCCTACTCAAGGAAATGAAATTTACTTTGGTAACAAGGCCGAGCATGGCTTTGAGTTCTGTCAATTAACACGCAATGCCTCAAATTAGGAGGAAAGTGGGAAGGTACGTCATAACATTAGGTTCCCAAGTAGTTCCCTGCGGGAAACAACGGGAAAGTAGTGTATAACATTATTCATATTGGCGTAATAGACTGCTTGATAGTATACTTAATGTACTTATTAATAAAACATATTCAAATTTGGGATTTGAACCCGCGCCTCTAAATAAGTAAATATTTATCTATCGGAAGAGTTTCTATATTAGGTTAGATTTTTTAAAATCGAGTCTAGAGATTTTTCTTCTTCACAGTATCCTTCATTTACAATTGAATCCTATTAATTCATTGCAGGGCAGGTAGACGGAGTCTGGAAACCTCTCCACCTCTCCTCCACTTTCGCCAAAATCGACCCTTTGCTTATTGAGTAACGTAACTAAACGCCGCGCTATGCCTCCTTACCGAAATAAACAAATTGAAGTACTAAATATATGAGAATCGAACCAACAACGACCTTGTCAGTAACAATAACGTATTTTATGGCTAAAATGAAGGACATCGGGCGGACATTGCCGCCGGTAGGGAAGCCTCACAGCTAAGCGTTTTACGTTGTCTGTAATCAATCGTGGTTGGACGTCAGTGGGGAGGTACTTTTGTTATCTAATGGAGATTAGAGCAATTGGATTTTCTTTAATTATGTATAAATTCATTGATTTATTGGTTGGTTTGTTCAAATAGAAATTTTATTAGAATTAGTACGGTCAAAAGGTTACTTTCTCGTTTTTACTACAAGTTTTTTTATACATATATAAGAAACAAGACAGTGTGCGGCGTTGAGTTCCACCAGTCAACACGCTATGTCTAAAAAATTCGGCGTGAGGAACAGAGTGCCTTATAACTAGTTCTACCTGCTAGCCAACCCTGCTATGTGCATTATACAGCGTGAAGCTCTAAATTTTAAGAACATAGTATGTGATAGTAATATTAAACAAATTTTAACTTGATATTATTATCTTGGACACATTGTAGGATAGGCAAAGGGAACTTTGGAATCTAATATGGAAACACTCCGTTAACATTAAAAATTTAAAATTTTTGTTCCCGATATATATGTATATGTATATAAAAGTAATAATATGTTTAATATGAGGCCCGGAAAGCCCGGAGTGTCTTGACACTACTTTGCTATATACTATATGCAGGATATAGCGTACAGCTAACTTTTTTATCTGTGTATATCATGTATATGTAAATTAACATGTTTAGTATGATATATTCGTATTTCGTATGTTTAAAACTTAACAAGTTTGCCCTTCACGCCAAAGAACATTTCCTAAAGATATTAGAGATTATATTTTAAATGTTAAATTATAAACGATATATATTAATACTAAATTTACTTAATTTAAAAACGTATAAAAATTTGAACGAAGGAGGATTTGAACCCGCACCTCTTGGAAACCGCCCAAGTGCTCTGACCAACTAAGCCATTCGTTCTGATCAAGCTCCGTCGAAATTCTTATACGCTTGTTGCAACTTATTTATGTTGTTAGCATCTTTGTAGGGAGATTTTTACAAATTTCCGCCAAAGACAATTCGTTAAAATTATCGTGAGATCAAGAGAGAATGCTATTTTTTAAATATTTTTACTATTTTTAAAGTGTTATTCCACAATTAGGAAAGAAAAATACTAAATTTTAAAACGTATTAAAATTTGAACGAAGCAGGATTTGAACCAGCGCCTCTTGAAAACCGTCCAAGCGCTCTGACCAACTGAACCATTCATTCTCACCAAGCTCCACTCAAGAGTGTGGAAGAGCAGTTTAAAAACAGTAAAAACGGTATATTATATATTTATATATATGTATATATAAAGTTAAAAAATGCTATTATGTTATTTTATTTACTAATCTCAATTACTTGCTTGTTCTACTAACATTATCACTTTCAAGACAATATCTATACATTGAAAATTAAATTGTAGCTAAATACGTGTAACTTTTTTTTTATTTATGTTGTTAATAAATATTAACATAAATAAAAAAAAAAGATTATATAAAAACAAACACAAAATGTTGCCAAAAAGGAAGGTAACCAAAATATAATAGTGAAAACTGCAATTAAATATGGTAACCCGTTGCTGAGACTGGCGTGTACAAACGCACATACAAACAGACAAAATATTTAAAAAATACTATTTTGTGCCTTCATACAATAATAAACGTCCTCTAAAAGATTTTTTTTCAATATCTTCCATGTACAGTGGTTGGTTACAGATTTTTTATAAGTATAGCTGTGGACACTAGACACTTTGACACCATATGTTCGAAAACCGGTTGATGCGACATTTATTATAGTGACACAATAAATTTTGCAATTAGAGACACTCGTATTTATACAAAGACACTCGACACTATAATACACTGTGTACCGTGTATGGTGTCGTAGTCTATTTCAAACAAAGACACTCGAGACTATAATCGACACTATAATACACTGTGTGTACCTTGTATGGTATCGTAGTCTATTTCAAACAAAAACACTCGACACTATAATCGACACTATAATACACTGTTTATTATAGTGTCGATTATAGTCTCGAGTGTTTGAAAGTGTATGGTTTCGTAGTCTATTTCAAACAATGACACTCGATAATATAATCGACACTGTAATACATTGTGTGTACCGTGTGGGGTGTCGTACCGAAAATTAAAAAAAAATGGCGGAATTGCGTTATTTTATTATTTTTTTGACATAAATAGCCTAAATGCTACCATTACAAAGCAAATATCACCGCAATTTCGTGATATCGATTTCCAATTGAACAACCCTATTAGAAAGGTTCCCTTTGAGATATAATGGATATAATTTGTATAATATTGATATACTTACTAGCGTTTTAAGTACATACAATGTATTTGTATGAAACCAATATATAATTAAGTTATAGAAGCCTCAGGACAAGATTGTTCTGATAAGTTAATATATATTTTTCTTTTACCTATATATTAGTGGATGTATATTTTTAATTGTAGAGCCAGCAGTCCTATGCAAACATTATCACGTTTACGGTCACACGCTTGTGCTTCTGCGCTACGAAAGGCATCACATGCAGTTTTCACTACTGGAAAGGTTCACGCTTCTGGTAGGCTTCCTTAAAAGAATTTTGTTTGACAAAATCGAAAAATTATTTGCTGAAACTATAGTCTTTAAACTGATTGGAATAATAGAATATGTTGTTCGAATACGGGTCAGTTCGGTGCAAATAACTATAAAGTCAAAGCGGGCGAAGCCGCAAGCGGATCTCTGGTAAGTAAACTACTTAAAACTTGTAGAACCTAAATTAAGAGCAATTTAAATTTCCTCTCACGTAAACAATGACGCACTTCCTGTTACTTTCTCCCCCATTTTGAACAATACCAACGTACTACAGTATTATTGTGTCGTTTCATGCGTGACGAGCTTTTTTTATTTAAGATTTTTATTGAGTGCGAAATTTTGTTTTAATTATTTCGTCATCTTTGTGTAGACATGACCATAGTTTTCTCAATTTTTTGTATAATTTTTTAAATTCGTCGTAAGTCCTCATACGATGAATTTTTATGTGACCTTTTATAATCATAAATGCTACATCCTGACCGGAGGTCACTTCCTGTTTAGTTAAGTACTCTTTTTTTACTTCAGCTCATAAAAAAACGAGCCAAATAAATGCATAGTAAGTAGTAACTGCCTTAACTAAATATTTATACAATATCTTTTAAAATACTGTAAGAGCTGATCGTTTTGTAAAGTAAACATCAACAAATAGTTTGCTCCGTACAAAAACCGGCTCGTTCGCCTGCCATTGCCAAGGTCGGATCTGGCGTAGCTCTCAGTTTAGCACATTCCATTACTATCGTGTTCATGAATTATTGATAAATAAGTAATTGAGGCCGTACTGGCCCGGTGGCACGAGGGTTTGTCTTTAGGCGCGGCGATTGTGAGTTTGGTTCTCACTTGGGGGAATGAAATATTTAATAGAGGCCTGTCGTGGCGCAGCGTTACAAGCGTTGCCTGTAACCGACAGGTTCTGGGTTCGATCTCCAGTCGAGGAAATGAAATATTTAATATTTTCAATTTAAATATTTAATGTTTTCATTTCTTCGCTCTGGTATTAAGGCAAAGCGCGGCGTTGAGTTCCGACACTCAACACGCAATGCCTCAAAAATCGGCGGTAAGTGGGGAACGGAAGTGGAACGGAGTGTCTTGACACTAGGTTCCCGGGTTCCCTCTGTCTACCCTGCCTTGTGCGGTATACAGCGTGAAGCTAAAAAAAAATAATAATATTGTCGTTTTCTCGCTCTGGTAATGAGGCAAATTGCGACATGGGCACCGTCATTTAACACGCAATGCCGTGAAAATTCAATGGACAGTGAGAAACGGTAGTATCTTAATACTAGATTTGAAGATTTCCTCTGTATGTGCGGGATACAGCGGAAAATAGAATGAAAACAAAAGAAATCTATTCTATATTATAATAATATTTGTTATGTTTGTATGTATGCAAACAACTCATTAACTTCAACGCGTTGCCTATTAGTGACTTCTCATTGAGTAACCGTCAGTCTGTGTTTGACATTTAATGCTTGCAATCAATGAATGCATTTGTGCCCGATGTTCCCGGTTTGCCAAGGATGATGCCATGTTCCCAAGGTTATCTGATGTTCCCAAGGTTACCGGGGTTCTAGGTGTTCTAGTATTTAATAATTCCATTTCTTCGTTCTGATAATTTTATTACATTTTATCGTAAACTAATCGCCTAAACTGGTAAAATTCCATTTCTACTTTCTTACAATAGTAGTTTTCTCTGTAAAAGCCTGGTTGCCACCGCTAGCGGACCCATTAAGGACTAACTTGAACGCGTAAGAGAAAACTATATACTTGTATTTCCACCAATACAAAGTTAAGCAGAAAGAATTGAAATGACCTCGCTGATACAGGGAGCGAAGCGAAGTAAATAACAAATATAAACCTCTTTGTTAGTGGACATGTTGGTTATTTTATTTAAAAGGAGTCCTTTCCGCTCGGTCCTCTTTTGCGGTGATACCGGACTGAACTCTGCCGTATATTCACTAACAGAAGAATTTTATATAATACTAGGGGGCTCCGCCCCTTGCTCGCTTCGCTCGCCAACCCCCGGCGCCCTCCGCCCCCCCATCGCAAACAAAAATTAAACGAAAAAACATGTATCAATCAATGAAAACATCAATAAAAACTAAAATATAACGATCAGCTTCTTAATTCTACACCTTTATCAAAAGCAAAAAGAAAAACAATTTACATCTTGATCCAAATTCATAAAGAATCACAACATTTTTTTTTCATAATTTTTTTCATATTACAGGCACTCACGCGAGTGCCTCACAATACACGATATTCTAGATCACCTTATCTTCCAGCTTGCACTCGATCAATCGATATCAATTTTCTACGTCAACAACTATTATTCAAAAGAATCGTACAGAACAAAAAAGTATTTTATAGAATAGAGAGATTTATATAAATAAGGTTTGTTTGTCCTGTCGTGGGCTAGCATAATAAACGTGCCTATACTATATACGCGCCAAGTTGTGGGTTCGATTTCCACCGGAGGCAATAAATTACTTAATATTTTTCGCCCGCTTCCGCCGCTTAACACGCAAAGTATTATTCGAATTGGGGAACGAAAGTGCTTACCCAAATTCTCTCTGCCCTACATATTGAAGCTGAAAAAAGAAATAGATATGGTCATTAATTATTAAGTGTTCGCACGTGTAGTCGTCACACTTGTCCTTTGACCGGAGTGTATGAGGTGAAATCGATATTTTATATGATTAAATATTCATCATATATAAGCAATTATCACTTTGCACGTGTATCGATTGGATTTCCAATAAATAATTGTTATAGTTTTAGCGAATTATATTGCAGGTGTAATATAGTATGTACATATTTTATTTAAAAGTGAAATGAAAGAAAAAACGTGGAGGTGGAACGGAGTGTCTTAACATTATGTTTCCGGGTTCCCTCTGACTACCCTGCCTCGTGCGGGATACAGCGTGAAGTTAAAAAAAATATATTTTATTTAATAAAAAACAGATAACACAAATTATAGAAGTGGCTGGTTCCATACATATAAAACAATTGAAACTGATCGTTATCTCACGCTGTACATGACAGTGTAGGCAGGGGGAACTTGGGAACCCAGTGTACCGTTTCCCAACTTTCCGCCGAATTGAGGTATTGCGTGTTGAGTGAGTGGTGGAAACCAACGCCGCGCTTTGACTTGTCACCTTAACTAAGAAATCAAAATATTATATGAAACATATAAAAAATAATAAATATTTTGACTTCCTCGAGTGGGCTTCGAAACTGTCGCGCACAGTCACAATCCTCTAAATATATTTATGGTACATAGTATTATACAGCGAAATCTCTATAATTCTCTAGAATTAACATCAATTCATTTCTAGAGCTTACTTCGAAGCCTACACTTGTAGAATCACTCCGAATTTATTGTTTTTTAGTTAGAGAAGCTAGGACAGTGAAGATGAGCGTTAAAGGTTAGAAATTATTTTAACGCAAAAAGGTGTTAAAACTATTTTTGGCTCAAAAGTCCCAGGTGAATGCTCTGAACTCATCATGAGAAAAAAATATCAGATTTTTTTTTTGTAGTTTTAAACATGAAATTTGAATCTGTATCCATCTATAGAGCAAACTTATGACTATATGTTTGTAGTATCTGCGTTATTTCTTTTTATTGTCTATAAAATTATGAGTATTAATTTTTTTTTAGAGTTTATGTCTGCTTGTAAAGTTGGTAATGATTGCTGTGATATTGGAGCCAATATCCAGTTCCAAGTTATTTTGGGGTGTTAATAAATTGAGTATCAAAAATAGTATGTACATACAATGTTTTTCCTTGTTTCTTTCTTTTTCATTAATGTTATGTACGATTGCATATGGCAGGGTAGGCAGAGGAAACCTAGTGAAGAACACTTTGTTCCACTCCCCACTTTCCGCCGAATTTAAGCCAATGTGTGTTTAGTGACGGAACTCAGCGCCGCCCCTTGTCTTGATAAATATTTCATTTCTTCGAGTAAGCATAGAATCCACAACCTGACGCTTTTACAGTCACACGCTTGTGCCCGCCCCCGCGCCACGTCCGGCCTCGTATACAATAGCGGTCCTAAATTATCGATGACCTTATTTTCCTTAAGTCTTTCTCATATATACGAGACTTTTCCATAGAAAAAAAATAGGTAAAAAAAATATACATATAAGATCGATAAAGTATTGGAATGCTTAACAAGCGTTAACGTTGATGCGGTTTGCTAAGATTGCTTAATTCGGATTTCATATCCGCGCTGACGAGGTCGTTTGCCAAATAGCGGTGGAAGGCTGCAAGGGAGAGTGTTGTGGCTAAAAATACGTGTAGGTATTTTACCTTAACCTAGCTTACTTCACAATGTTCTTAGATGATGAATAATTAAAGTAGAAATGGATGAAACAGTTAAGAATTGTAGTATGTATATGATTTATGAGCTATATACGTTAGGCGCAGTGTCACAAACGTGTGGCTGTAAACGATGGGTTGTGGGTTCGATCCCCACTCGAGGAAATGAAATATTAAATATTTTCAATTTAAATATTTAATGTTTTCATTTATTCGTTCTGGTAACATGGTAATGCGCGGCGTTGAGTTCCGCCTCTTTACACGTAATGCCTAAAATTTGGCGGAAAGTAGGGAACGGAGTATATTAACACTAGATTTCCAAGTTCCCACTGCCTACCCCGCCATTTTTTGATAATAGCGAAGTGATGCCAAAAAAATACTTATATACGTCAAAAGTGTTAGTTTTTACTTATATATGGTACTATGTTAAGGTGTTTGGAAAAATTGGTACCAATGTTCACAGATATATATTGTAGTATAGTATTATTAATAAGATATATTCTTACTGTATTTTATATATAGCGGTGTTAGCAAAGGGAAGGTTCCCATTGGTTAACTCTCAATACTCCTTTCCCATTTATCACTAGATGCTCGAATTATTGTGGTCAAAGCCGCGATTTGTCCTGTTACCACTGAGTGGGAGAGAAAAATAATTCGTTCCCTTCAATGAAAATTGAACCTGCGACCATTGTGTTCACAGTGAAAGATAGTAGAAATTCTCTTAAAAAATATTTATTAGAGAAAGTATTTTAGATAAACAAAATGATTGATTGATCCTTAATTTCTATTTAAATATACTTGTTTCATATTATATTAAAAAAGTTCAAAGAATTTTGTCACAATAAAGAACGTAAGCTTTCTATTTTGCCAAATTACTTTTATGTATATTTTTTTCTAAACCAGTTTAGCATAATCGTTTTATATTGACTACAATTAAGACTCGATCTTATGATAATTTTTTTTTCTTAAACTTCACGCTGGGGTCAGAGGGAACTTGGGAACCTAAAAAATTATTATTGTCAAAAAAATTGTGCCAATATTACACAGCAGGGTAACTGG